>JABASH010001871.1:0-23205 GCA_019776445.1 Tomocerus maximus | reverse complement strand
TTATTATTATACATTCTTATCCAAAGTAAACCTTTTGAGAGAAAATCTATAATCTTGTTTACTATACATATACGCAAATTGAGAAGTAGGAAAACCAATACATTGCCAAAATCCTGCAACAAACCACAATGTACCACCTTCACCGATTGCTACTTATCAACCTCAAAACTCAAATATATTACCGATCGAACCTGGAGGCCAAAATTAATTGTTTTGAGTTGGTAGGCATTTTAAACAGCTTTAAAGAAAACTTTACCATTAGGTTCAATCGGTAAAGTAAAATCCAATTTTTGATGAGATTTTGAAAGCAATCGGTGAGAATTTTCGGAATGTAGATGGATCATGCTAATAAATTGGTTTGAGTACTCTCATAGTGCCCATATGAACCCTTCATTAATTATAATGAGCTCTTGGTTTACAGAATCATCAATCATTTTCCAAACCATTATGAGATCACGAGAAAGGATTTGCTGGTGAAAAATATCAAAAGATATCGTAAAGAGCAAGAGAAGGATGGAAATCCTTTAGGGGATAAAAACGAACAAGGAAAATACATTCATCTAGATTTTATTCCAACAACTTTTGTACTTCCAGCTGACTACAATATGTTCGTGGAAGAATACAGGTAATTTTTTGGGTAATTACTTGTTTTCATATGTCATTTTAATATACTAAATAATACTAACCAGAAATCAATTGTCCTTGAATATGTATAAGTCCTTGAAAACAATGGATGAGGATTTTGATCTCGATGAGGCAATAAGGTAGCAGTAAATGTGTCTAAATGATCTCTAGAAAAAATCCTCTGAGTACTTGGATTATGAAACCATGCGGTAAATCACAAGGTGCTGGAATTTTTCTCATAAATAAATTATCCAAACTGAAGAAATGGTCGAGAGAGAGCCGAGCTCAGAACTTTAATCCTTCCATGGTGAAAGATGCTTATGTCATATCAAAGTACATTGAAAATCCTCTAATCATCGGTGGGAGGAAGTTTGACTTGCGACTCTACGTTTTAGTGACATCATTTCGTCCATTGAAGGTCTATTTGTACAAGTTGGGATTTTGTAGGTTTTGTACAGCTAAATATGACACGAGCATTCAAGAGTTGGAAAATATGTACGTGCATCTTACTAATGTGTCCGTTCAAAAACATGGAGTGAGTCTTCAATGTATTTATTGACAATCACGTTTTCATAATGACATAATAATCACCATTTGTTTACAGGATGAATACAATAATATCCACGGAGGAAAATGGAGTCTAAAAAATCTGGAATTGTACCTAGAAGCCACCAGGGGTACAGAAGTGAGGACGAAACTGTTCAATGGCATTAAATGGCTCGTCATTCATTCGCTAAAAGCAGTCGCTCCCCTTATGGTCAGTGACCGACATTGCTTTGAATGCTATGGCTATGATATCATCATTGATGAAAATTTAAAACCGTGGTTAATCGAGGTAATACTGATGCTGGTTTCTGTNTATGGCTATGATATCATCATTGATGAAAATTTAAAACCGTGGTTAATCGAGGTAATACTGATGCTGGTTTCTGTACCAATCAAGATAAGAATTGATTAGTCATTTTTAATTGTTTGCGAACAGGTAAATGCTTCACCTTCACTCACCTCGACCACAGTGAACGACAGAATTCTCAAATACAAACTCATCAATGATATCATCTCTCTTGTGCTCCCACCAAATGGATTTCCTGAGTAAATATCAAACTTCATACACATTTTGTGCTTTTATACCTAATATCGTTAGATGTAACTAGTTTACTCAAATAATTTGGCTCTTCCACAGTGCAAAATGGAACAAGATTCCAACAAAAGATGCATTATGGAAACTTTGAATTATTACTCGATGAAGAAATTGCAGGTTTTGAAGTAGGAAACAGTAAAAAACAAGACAAAGGAAATATGCAGCAGCCAAAATGGAAGTGAAAACTGCATTTTCTTGGTAAACGTGTTTTACAATTTCATAGAAATGTGTAATAAGTATTATATGCGTTTTTCATTCTCTGTAGCTTGTGGTAAAGAATTGATATCAAATGAAATGATATCTACTTAGTTAACTTATTTCAGTATAGGCACGATTCTTACATAGATAGCATCTATATCTTTAAAATAAACAAATTAAACTTATTAATTGTTATAATTTTTATATTTTGTCATTCATTCACTCAGAAATGTAGTTAGGTAGTAGAACTACATCTGTATTAAAGATCACATCATGTTATCTTTTAAAGCTCTTAGCATTACAGATATCGGTAATCACTAACTATATTCTTAGACTAACACTTTTACATTTTATTTACAAATGTGACATAATATTTAACAGTAGAATAAAAATGATTGTACCGTATCGCTATATGCACGTTACACAGTCGTACAGATATTTCTGTGTGCGATTAAATACAAGGACTACATAGACTAGTAAAAACATCAATTACAAAACATTTTGACCACAAAGGAATAACATTTGATGTAGACAATTATTAATTAAACACTAGGATATGTATAATGGTATTGTGAAATAGGGTGTCCGTTTATTTTGTTTCGGAGTAACTGTATCTGTTTGAATACTCTATCTCATCTGTTCCAGCTCGTTCATAACGGATTTGTTGATGGTTCATAAGTGCTAGAGCTATAGCTCGGCGTTTTACCACGATAACACCGAGAATCGATAGTCCGATGACTATGAGCATGATTCTGTGTAAAAGTAAATATAATTATTATCACACTCATGTGTATTTTAGTACTGTATCTTTTGCTGTATACAGAATCAAATGGATTTTTCAGATAGATGAAAGCACAGAATGATTGTCCAGTAAAATATAAAAAGTATAGTAAGTAAATTGTACCCAATTATTAGGATTGTAACACCAGCAGTTTGATAAGGGTCCTTATCATAAGCTCTATGCGATTTTCCACTTATTTCAGTTACTCCAGGGGAGCACCTGATAAAAGTTGATGGTTCCATAGACATGGAAACAACAGATTGTCCTCGCATCTCCTCTGGCTCAGCACACCTGTGTAAAAATAGTATTGCACTCCTTTTTACTACAATCTTCATGATTCATGATGTGTGACTGCGACTTCCATATAGCATCCGACTAGTGGGCTAGCGGTTTTGTTCCAATGTTTAAAATACTTAAGTTTTATAAAGCGAAAACGAAGGGATCGAAAATATTCGTTTTCTAAACGGTCTGCTATTGTAATTAGTAGTATCCCAATCAAAGGTGATTGTAGCATACTATTGTCATAACTTCTGTATATGTATATAACCAATTTAGCAATCAGATACTTACACAATATCATTAGTCATCATAGGGTCATGTCGTCTGATGTTATCAACGAGAACTTCGGCCATCCATCTTAGCCAGCAGTCACACCTGACAATGACATAAAAATTTAGGTTTGAAAAATTAACTCCTTTAGCAAAGCAATTGACACGATATAAAATTATTTCACATAAAGATTTTAAAAACACGTGTCTGAAAACCGAGAAAGATTAAAATATAATACAAAGTCTAATCTTCTATTCTTACCTGAAAGGATTGTTTCGGATGTCAACATGATCCACGAATTCCCAAGCTGCTAAACTTTGGTCAATGCGGGTCAGTCCATTGTCATTTAAGTACATCTAATTAGAAAAACATTTATAAGTCATAAAAGGATCAAACGCTAGTCCTTAGAATGCGAATGTTTGATTAGGTCTTAGTTAAACCTCTTTGACTGGCCACTCTTGTTTTGATGCATTCACCAAACCAAAGAAAGCATCATTGCTGATTTCATGCAAATTTATGTTATGCTTAATTTCTATTTTCTTTAATTTCTTCAAATGTCCAAATGTAGAGCTTCCAATGAATCTCAAGCTAGACATGTAATTTATAGAGAGTGATTCTAAATGATCCAGTCCCTATACAAATCAAAATCAGCCTTTAGAAACCATATTTTTAAAATGGTCATTAAAAATAAAATAAACTCACCAAAAAGGATGTACTGCCCAATTCAGGAAATTTGTTATCACTGATATCAAGAATTTGTAAATTGTGAGAGAAACTAAGTTCTTCAGGAACTCTTGTAAAACTATTGCTTGATATATCAAGGACAATAAGATTCTTTAAGGCATGAAGCATTCCTTCTGGCAAGTCCGATATTTTGGTATGACGAATATCCAGAGCCTATTTTAATTAAAAAAAAATTAGTTTCACAAGAAGAATTCAAATGAGATTCGAGATGATGGATGTTGCAACAGTTGAAGAATCATTAGGCTTGGGTATTTACCTTAAGACTTAATAGATGTGAAATGGCCGCTGATGTTTCTCCCTTTAAGGTTACTAAAGGATTGTGACTCAACTCTAAAGTCTCTAAATCAGGCAGATGGTCGAAAAAGTCGTCGCTGATACTAAATTAAATCAGAGATACATTTATTTCCATTAAAACAGCTTGCATGGACGATGAACCGCGGGGATTAGCAATATGTATGTACTATAAACTTACATATGGATGTTATTACGCGACAGATTGAAATGATGGACAGGAAGAGGAAAATAATTCTTTTCGCTCTGATTTCCGAAAAATGCTTTTTCAGTCAAAGATGAAGAGTTCAAGTTATTCACACTTAAGTCTAGCCAGTCCAAATCCGGTAGATTGCTAAATGCACTATCGTCTATTTCAGAGATCCTATTCTCGGACAAACTTAGCATTTTTATTTTAAGAAGTGGAAATTTTTTGATTCGTGTCAACTTGAGTTCCAGTCAGTCTGAAGTCTATATATCCAGTGATGTTTTTGTCAGCTAGAGTTGCATTCCAATCCGCGTCTGTAAACCACTCGGTGATGTTGATACCATCACAGTCAATTAAATATGGTTCAACTGAATCACACAAGCAAGTCTTACAAATACTTTTTCCTTCTACATCTTCGGCATTTGCAAACAATGGAAATTGCTACACAGAAATAGCAATATATGGCTATACAAGCAAAAAGTGTCTTCTTCTGTGACATTTTGGCGTTTCGATGGATTTCCTGTAACATTTGAATGAAAAATGAAATTTAGAAAACTTTCATAATCTTCCGTTACTGCTCAATTTCCTTATACAATTCACATTACAAACTCTTGAGAGCCAAACTGTTCAATTATAACACTCATTAATTTGCCTTTCGTTGTACCATAATTGTATATTTAACAAACAACCACAATTGTCATAAAAGTAATTTCTTGAAGACAAGTCTCAACACATTTTCTGACACTTCACAAGTTCACATCACTCCATAATAGTTGTCAACAATTTTACTGCGTATGATTATATTATATTCAGCATGGGAATATTATAAATACTGTCTTTTAGGCGAACAACCCATAAAGGTCATGGACAATAACAATTATAATGTAATGTTCACAATTTAGGTAACTGGATCTATACAATATTACAGTGCTAGTATATGCAATTCAAGGTTGATTGAGCACTGTACACGTGTGAGAGATATTAAGTTAATTATTGATACGCACTTTGCACTAAATCATGGAAAAGTTGAGGTCTGTAGATCACAGCTACAGTGTAGGTAGGTATTATTTTCATGCGTAAATAAGTAACATTGTATGCATGAAGAGTACTAACACTACAGACTAAGTATAAACTTATAGTTGTATACAAAAATATTTTCAAAATTTTCTTCAGAAAAGATTCTTTTCAAAAATAACTTCCTTCCACAACCAAAAGTATCGCCTATAAGACGTAAAGTGAGATCGTTGCTATTGCATGCCGAATGTACATGTTGAAGATTGAACAACTGAATGAACAAGTTATAATTATTATTATAGTTAAGCTATCTAGGGTTGTGTGTGATTGTGTGTAATCTTGCTTGGTGCGTAGGTAGTTTACTCTGCAAAATTACTAGTCATAGTCAAATTCTCACTCATATCAAACCAAATCAAAGTAAGGGCAAATGTGGAATTCACACAGTTAAAAGAGCTTTAAACTCAAATACATAGGTAGGTATGGCCATTGTGTTTTGATAAACTTATCAAGTATGTTAGACCATATTACATTAATGTTATGTTTATACTTGATGCGAATACCTACTTACTGACACGAAACAGACATGCTGATGCTGTATGCAATTATATGCTGATAATAATGTTATAATTATAATACCCATACCTATACTAAAATATTATGTCTTATACGAATATTCGTTAGTATGTAATTGGCAAACTAGAAAAAAATGGGTAGGTAGTTGGTAGCATGTACCTCAGCATATTCTCTCCCATTCTTCTTTTATCTGTACCAGTAAGTATGTTTAAAAATGAGATCTGCAGAAAACATTAAGTTTTCTGAATAAATAATATTAGAAATATGCCTACCTTATGTTAGTGTTATAAATCTGCAATTTTATAATTTAAATCTATTCACGACCATTGATAACTATACCCTAGGAAGATGGATTACAAATATTTTATAAAAATAATGTTATAAATCCATATGATGATTACAAAAGGGATACCACAAATGTAAAATATGTTTTTGGACAATAGTTTAGCACGTATGGTGGCCATTATCTGTTGGTTTGTGTTCTAACGATCATCATGAGCGCCATGATGTTGCTGTTTGTACAGACTGATAAGTATTAACTGCAAAGGCGTAAATGTATTGACGATTAGATTGTCACAGCCATTTGTTTGTTTGTCCGTCTGGATTCAATAAAGTTTACCATTTCAAATACTTTATGCAGGAAATATTAGTAGGATTTCCATCTGCAATAATAGCTTTACTCATTACCTTATCTACTTACAAATCTATTAAGATATAACTGTCGATTGTAAAGGTATTGACGTAAATAAATGACTGGAATGACTAATGAGATGGTGACTAAGAGATGATTAATTTTACCATTACGAAACGTAATTGGATAAGAGGATAATAGTGATGATGAGTAGATGCGAGTCAAAATGAGCCACACATTTCTGCATACGATAGTTGGAATTCTGCAGAATAATGTAAAATGTAACATTTCTTGCGTGACTGACATGACTGACTATTCGTTCTCAATGATCGTACCTATCAGTGCATACCTTTTATTGCTGGCATTCTCATGAATATATTATTCATCATATCAAAATGTGTGTATGTATGCAGATGTGTTTGGTAATGGCAATAGTAGTGTAAGTATATACATTTACTAAATCCATAGAAGTGTTACAAAGCCTACATAAGTAAATAGTAGCGCAAATGTCTTTTTTAAGAATCATTATAGTTAATTTCTTTTCGCTAACCGCATTACTATCTAAGACTATATAGCTTTTCAATCAAAAGGATCGGAATCGACAAAAGGGTTATGAATTATAATAAAACTAGCGAAGAAGACTGCTTTGCACATGTTCTCCTACTAAATAGTGTACATTATTAATAATATAGTTTGACCTATTTACTGCATGTAGCCTAAATTGCATTTAGCATCACCCACCATAAAAAATAGTATAAATGACTAATAAAAATTACTGAGCAATGATTATCTTTAAAGGTATGATAGAATGCAAAATTCATTACTACGGTATTACTACATCTGTATTACTGATATACAACATTCTCAAACGACCAACTCTATCAGAGAATTCCAAAGTATTAGGAAAATGGTCCAGAACAATTCGCTAGTTTCGATGCATATAATTAAATCCCAATGAACGCTTCAATGACTATAGCTTTACATGTAATGGTAATGAATCTTGTTATTAACATTGTATCATAATTACATATGTAGGTCATATCCGTAAGTCAATTAATTCATACTCATTGCCAGCGTTTACAGATTACTGTATCGCATATGAGTATTAATATAGCTCTCGTCATTTCGTGTACACCCTTCACTCACTTGGTGATTACTTATTATTTAAACTATCACACCATACTTACAATATCGAATGTGTATAAGTAGTTGCATTGATTAACCAGTTAACTAAGAGGAAGATAATTAATTGACAAGGAACATTTAGCATGGATAGAACGGATGCAAAATAGCCGTGGTCTTCAGTAAACAGTTGTCATTAGCATAACTGAAAAATTGGAAGTTGTCAGCACGTGCAGAGTAAACATTTTCTATAGATGGGCATTTAGTGAAATTATATTGTGTAAATTTGTTTGTTGTATAACACAAGTATACTCCTACTTCTGATTTCCTGAACATATTTAAGCAATGTACATCGTAATGTCAATACTACTAAAAGGTAATATATTTAATTGTAATACTATAGGTACTGGTTATTATTCAATATTAGCGTCTATGCATCCCACATCACATGGGATACCTTTGCACAGAAGTCACTGGTAACCTTAAAAATGATTCATGTTATAAGTTCAAGTAGAATGTTGAACACCTAGACTGAATGCCAAGGTGCTGTCCTGTGTGTGATATAGTTTGGTCTGAGCAACTGTTAACTGTAACTTCATATTGTTATTGGATAAACATGTTTTACTCGTGAGTTGGATGAAAGACATTTTGTTCTATCCATTTGCATAGGAAATTATATTAATGAGCTAATATAGTACATATAGTACCTAATCAATAAATAAATATTAATAGCGGATGTGTTTTGTATGCATACAATTGTAAACTATGTACCTTGTTGACATTATTGCTCAATACTTCCGGCCTTCCAATGTCACATGACTAACACGCAGATTATTGTCAATTTTTCTGTACTTTACTGTTGATACAGTAAATATATGTTGATTGTTACATTATGCCCCATCAAAGTAATGCTATGGTGGTTCTACAAATTTTGTAATCAACCCTCCCCATTTGTTTTTGTGTCTTTTACATCTATTTTTGGTAAAACCGTCTCTTAGGGTAAAACCGTCCCTAGATATCTGTAAGCCTATCAGCACAGGAGTGTATAAAAGGGACACTGGGGTACATGCCCCACTAAAATCTAAGAAAAAGACGAATGTTTTTACGAAACAAATCTTAACTGAAAATACCAAACATTCTCGAGTTTAACATGGAAATTCCCATGTTTTTGATATACATATTGTTTCTATATAATATTGTTTCTTATATCAAATTCCTGGAACCATACCTGTTGTGCATAGGCAGTGTTATTGTAATTAAATCGTAACTAAAATTAACTTTAATAGTCAATTTTAGTTCACACGGAAGAATAAATTATTATCCCACCACCGAAGTGCAACTAATTAAATGTATTCTTACCGTTTTTAATTCCGAATGGGCTACACGGTACCAATTGACAGCTATCCAATCCAATATCCAATTGTATTTCACTAACGCTAATAAACCAACTGCTGCAGGTATTAATAAAACAGTAAATTGCAATGTACGAAATCAAACACCAATTTTATGTTTTGGACAATCGCAATAGCCCATGCTCTGTGAGACTGAAGACTTTTGCTCTTTGAACGGAAAAATGAACTTTGTAGTTGTGCACACCTTGGAGCATATTACATAGGTACACACATAATTTGCCATAAACTATACAAGTACTAAGTACGCTTATCAGTGTCTGACTAGCCACTGGCTGGTGGCTACTATAATGGTAGTGGTTAAAATGGCCTAGTGGCTGGCTAAAATCTTTGTGGCCAGTGGCTAAAATCCCCTAAAAGGTTTAAAAAATAAAAAAACCCAAGATAACAATTTAATCAAATGGTTTCAATAAGTCTGCAAGTGTTCAGAATTGATCTATAATTCCACTTTGGACCCATCAAAGCATTTTAAACTCAAAGGTAATCGGGCGCTACATTTTCGAGAGGAGTATTAAAATGTCCTAGTGGTAGGCCATTTTTGACCACTAGGACATTTTATACCCTTAGGCCATTGTGTGGCCAGCTAAAATCTAAAAATAAAACACTGACTCTTACAAAGACAAGATAAGATATGGCTGGACATGATAAGGTTTATGATTAACGATCATTTCTATTTATTTTCACGCAAACATAAAAGGTTTCAATAAAACAATTCGTCATTTGCATTGCAGAAAATACTAGAGAAGTGATAGCTTGAAAGCGAATCATTGTTTATCATTTACATTTACGATATAGGCTGTATTTGTTGCAGAAAATGGTGTCACCGTCACCGATAACGATAACAGATTCGTAAAGTTGCATGGATTTTGTTATTAATTTTCGTGACAGAGATAAAGGGATACAAAGGAAATGATAAAGTTTTGCTTATGCATCAAACTATTACGCTGAAACATTATTCCAATGGAATGAATAAACTATAAGCAAATAATGATGAATAACTTTTTACATCATTTAAGGTTTTCTGCTAATATGAGGACATCCAAAGATTGGCTAAAATTAAAAATGATTTGACGCACAAAGTTTCACTTTCAGCTCCAATGAGCAATATCAAAACCAAAATAAGTAGATCTTAACTTTAATATAGTGACAATACTGGGTAATATTTTCACTGATAAAAATCGTTTCGCTATATGATTATTGTAACTCACTCTCCTCAATGACGTAGTCGTAATACTTGTATAAGACAATTTTTTTTCTATTTTTATCCATTTTTGACAAAAAATACCTTTAAAAACCATTTTATTTAATTTTCCTATTTCTACCATTTTAATCTTCTTATATTTGTACCATTTTAATTTTCCCATTTCTACCATTTTAATTTTCCTACTTCTTCCATTTTAATTTTCCTATTTCTTCCATTTTAATTTTCCTATTTGTAGGGTATGGTGTAATAATGTTTGCGCTACTTTGACGTGGTTGTGTGTTTTATGATGCCAAGATGAACTCGGGTGTGCACTTGACCTGACTGACTGCTAAAATGCTACTTAGTTGACAAGAAAATGCCAATAAAGATCTGTCAATTACAAAATAACTAGTTTAATTGCACCACAGATATGAATTGATTTTAGACAGAAAATGATAGTTCTAATGCTAGAGATTAGAAGACAAAAATGTTAGCGTTCTTGGTTGAACGTGCTTAGCTTAGCGTATTGAACGGACTGAGTCGTACTGTGACGGAACTTTTGGACTGAGTTGATAGAATAACATGAGTAGAATTAACATAAAAGAATAAAGTATATCAGTGGCGCTGGAATCTTAAATACATGAAATAATAGCATAACATAAAGAGTATTGGAGCAATACTATACACTATTTCTTCCATTTTAATTTTCCTATTTCTACCATTTTATTTCTGCCGTTTTAATTTTATTTTTACCACCTCAATTAAATAGTATCTTGGGATTCATTGCCTATTCATCAACTTAACTGTGGAAACGGTTCTGTAGGGTAGTCTAATTTTTTGACTTGCATACAGTAAGCCGGTACAAACGGGTAATCTGACATTTTACACATTTAATCTGATTTCCAATAATTTACACCCTTTTGTTTTTGACTTTTAATAGTTTCCCTCATTCGTTTAATTCGGGTTTACAGGGTTTTTCTAACTAAAACTTGTGTATACAGGGTAAAATTACAGACAGTATGCAGTAATGAAAAATTAGACAAAATGGGATTTAGCTCTTATTAGTGTCCTAACACAAAAAATAAGTAGAATGTGTTGTTAGAGTGCAAGCTTTCAAATAATTCCTTTAGAAGCTAGAGCATTGAACATGCAAAACTTTACTCTAAACACAGGTACTTCCTAGATCTCCTGATACTTCAGTGGGTCAAATAGACTGAAAAGTGTATTTTTGAAAATAGTGGTAGGGGAAAGCAGTTCTAAAGTAAATTGAACATTGCACAAAAATGAGTTTCTACATAATCTCTCTTTCTCTTGCCATCTTACATACAGCAGAACTGCCATACCAGCAGATTCCCGTAAGAAGTACAGCCACTATCTCTATACTACTTATACGCTATAATTAGCACTTGGCTATAATCACTTCATGTTAAGATTGGCTAATATGCAATGTTGTGTTGGCCAACTTTCTCAAAAAGAATCTCAAGAAAAGAGAGATGCACAGGATCGGCCTAAGTGTGAGTCTAGAAAGCAACCTTGTGTTTCATTTGAGTATTAAGTCTATTTACACTTAGACATCAAAGAACTTACAAAGAAGGAGAGCTTTATGTTTATATCGAGTTTATGCGACACACAGAGCAAAGCTCATAACCAAAACCATTTACTTCAGCCTTTCCCCGGGTGATGAAGTGATGATGAGTGTTCACGACCACTTGACTTCAGTTCGCATCAGAGTGTCTTTAGCAACTGCAAATCCAAGCGAAAATCTACTTTCCTTTTTTACTTACCCCAACAATCTGCATGTCTGTAAATCATCTATATGAGCTCAAATACTTAACTTTAGTTGTAAACTGTTCTCTTTATCTCCAACCGAAAATCATTTAGCATTGCAACTGGGTATTCCCATGTGAAAACTGTTTATCTTATTTCCAAAAGGGATGAAACTGAAATCTGAACTAGGATATGCTAAGATCTACTAAAACACAGTGGTAATTAATTCACAGCAATTCACAATTAATACATTAAAGCACTGTATGGTAAGAATATAGCATATCATGAGAAATTATTTTCCCAGTATGAGTAGTATAGGCGTATTGGTAGTACTGCTTAGTTTAGTAGACTCAAATAGGGCAATTTAAGTACGTGGGTGTATTTCCGTGATACATATCAAGCAAGAGATTGTAATAAAATTATTGGTCTATGTCTATATAGGAGGAAGGAGAAGAAATATTTTTCATGGTAAAGCATCAATTACTTTGAAAATAAGCAACAATAGGAAAATTCGCCTTAAAAGTGTAGAGATTCCTACTTTCTGGAAATTTCCAATCTTTTATTTTTCTATCCACTTTTGCTAAAAGAAATGAATGGAAATGTAACATAGTCGAGATCGAGACACGGTCAGCTTTAATGGGCGTCATGGACAAAGGGCTAACTTATAATTATATATAAAATAATTTGCCTATTATGACTGTGGGTGGGGTGGGAGTTGAGATTTGATGAGAACAGTTGTATATGTCGAAGTATCCACGCCCAACAAATCTACTTTTGTATGCATCAGGCAAAGTACTTTAGTGATTAAGTGATTTGTAGTACTACACACGGTGGTCGGTGCATTCTGCACAATAAACTTGACTATTTCCCAACCATTTTTTAAAAAACCCGACAATTCCCATTTCACAAATGAAAAACATATGGAAAATTTTCCTTCCTTCGTTTACTATGCAAATCGCCCGGCTCAGATAAAAATTATTGCTTGCAGTGTGCTAACTGACACCTAACGAACATCAAAGCTTGTAATTAACTACGTACTCACTTCATAATAATTCTCACACGTGTATGTATTCAGGATTTTATTTACATTTTTATTTCTTTGGCCAATCAAATCTCATATCTCCACATTTCCTGGTCTATTAAGAATTTACCAAATATAAAGCAGGCGATTAGGATGAGCCAATAACAGGGAATAGTGAATGCTTAAATCTGAAGAATTATCTGCGTACTAATTTACATATGGTTTTTTATATTACAAATCCCATGCCCCTTTTATCGTGTAGCATAATAAGATGTGCATAAATTGTAAAATTTTGAGATAGGGTAAGGTCAGGGTTGGTGTTAAAGATTTCTCTAAGTATGATGCATTAATAGTTTAATTCAGAGACTCACCTGGTTAATACATTGTATAATACATGGCTAGGAAAATGAACTCACCGCATCCTTTATAGAGTGTGCTCTCAATAGCCTCAGAATTTTTCTTAATTGCTAACTCAAGTGAAAACGCTGCAATGAAATGGGAAGACTTTGGCTTAAGTTTCCGTTTTCGGCCAAATTGCTTGATCCTACCATTTTAATAATTTTCTGTTGTTATTAGTACTATATGCCTAAGAGTGCGTATGCGTCAGTGCGTGAATGTAAGAAATCAAAACGTTATATGTATGTAAATAAATGTGTTTTTAAATGAAATAGTAAAGTTCATTTTAATTACATTGCATTGATAAGCATAATTTCATGCCTCGTTGTATATTGTGCTGAATAATTCTTCATATAATATTAGAATTTCTGGAATACACATTGCAAATTGGAGTTTCACAGAATTATATTATTTGCAAGATTTTAGAATTTGAGTGTAAGTCCGTGTACAGTGTGTATTAGAAGTACATTTGCATCTCTGCATTTGTGAAAGTAAGTTACTAACTTAATTACTCTAATAAATAATCAATCTACGAAGTTAGAGAGTACATACATATGAATAGTCATAAATTTCTATGAAATAATTAGATTACAATAGTATGTCTTGTGTTTTATAGATATAGGTTAGGGAAGTTCCTAACCAATTTATTGCTGATTGCTTTGTGAAATGTGGCACATAGTAATTCATGGAAGTGCTGGCTTCTACTATCGCGAAATGAACAGAAAAGCCACAATATTATTAATGGACGTATCTCAACAATCACACTAATACATTTTGAGTATTACATTTCATGTTACACTCTTACATCTTAACTGTTTGAAAATTTCGCATTTTGAAATATTGTTTCAAATAATTTTAGGATTCAATTTCAAATCTATGGATCTGTTTTCATCTCCATTCTTTTCAACAGAGTAATAAAAACATTTAAAGCCTGTAAGACAAAATCTTACACACTATATCAACGAGTTTGAATGCTTATACCCTTTAATTTTGACTACGGATGCAAAATCTATAAATTATAAGCAGGTAACAATGTGTATTGCTATATAGAGATATATTCGTTAGACTTGTCAGTTACCCATACCACTTTCCAAGTTTCCACTAAGAAAAACGATATAAATACCATTAGTACTAAGATAAGCATTGGACAATGAATTATAATGAATCTAAGATACAATCACAGTTACAAATATTATATTATGTTAATTGATGGCTAGTGGATTAATTTTCTGCCAAGAAATCCTAAACCGTGTAGATAAATATAAAAATCAGAAAAACGGTAATATTTTGTCATGCTAAAACTAATTCTAACTGCTAAATTTCGATTCAATTGTTCCCAAATTGTTTGACGACATACTTTCGTCGTAAGACGTCGGAGACCACTCTGATTCTTCAGTAGTACTTATTGTCGGTAATGTTTCAGGCACTTCTTCTGTTTCTGAAGAGGGAACTAAGGCTAACTGAGACGAAGTTTCGTTTGTATTTGGCACAGCAGAATGATAATTAATCGTGTTTCGTAATGGCACTCGGCGTGGTGACAGCCAAGGTTTAATAGGAAAACTTCGGTGAATAATTCTGCGATTTGTAGGGAAAACAAATGGTCCATCACATCCGGCACTAAAACTATTGCTTCGTTGTTTCTCGTCTTTGTAATACTCCCAGTTGTCACTAAAGAAGGATAATTGGGAGCTGCGGGTGTTTGTGTCCACACCACTCAAGGAACGCTCGGAAAATATATTGTTCGATCCTGATGCATCACCAAATTGAGTATTCGAATTCGTACTGCTACTACTAGGATCTCCATCTAACATAAATTGATCTGTAAAAAGAGTTCATACCAGACTTAATGGAAATATGATGGCAAAAATGCAACTAAGCTCTCAACAATCAAAGCCACCTACATCTGCGGAGTTGTTTCCGAAGAATACGGATCTGGTTTTCGTAGGTTATGATTGTAGCACGGTCAAGAGCCCTTTGATGACTCGGACTTGCATTTCGGTTCGGAGATGCACAAAGAGGACTCGGACCATTCAAAGGCGTTACTGAATTCAGTGAACCCTGTCCATCAATAGCTGTCGGGGGGATAATTAGTCTTGTAGAAGTTAAGTCCGTCCGCGAGGAAGCCAAGTTCCGTAACAAAATTCTTTCCTCTAATCATTAAAATATTGAACCATGAAATAGTTTCCGAAACTTTTGACTCATTTTCAACTTTTCATAATAAATAAACATTTACCTGTTGTACACTGTTCCTTTTTGGAAAATAATCCACACATGCATGCCTGTCAACCAAAAGAACCAGCATTTATTTTTCACACATAATAAAGTTAGATTGTTTTGGAATAAAATACTAAAAAGTAAATGCTTTACCCAGACAAGTAAAGCCCAGCAGGTAAACAACAACACCACATTAATGGCTTCTTTGAAATCTCGTCTTTTGTGATCCAGATAAGTTCTCTGTGAAATAATTCACGCATAGTATTACATAATAATACTACATAATCTTACAGTATACTAGGGTAATAATAAAAGTCAGATAAAATTGAATTCCCCATTTTTATGTAAAATGCTATTTGTCTCACCAATAAAATGCACACGAGGATGATGATGGAGAACAATATCGCTACGATGGCTTTGATTTTATGAGAATCAGGACGATCATGCGATTTATTCCAAACTTCCTAAACACGAAGAACACATCAAACCGTTTAGTAAATTATCACATTCCCAGATCACACTTTGACAAAACTAATTTTAAATTCATAATATTCATAACTACTTTTGTATTATATGCATATTGTAAATGTTTAAAAGACTAAAATAAAGTGGGTACCTGGTAGTTGAGTATAGATATGTAAAGTAACTTACCACGATAACAAAAAGTAAACTTAAGACTATAATGATGACAATCGCCCCAATTATAATGCAACCTAGATGTGTGCACATGAAGAAAATATAAGGAAAATCATGCAGACCGTTGCGCTGTACGGCTAATTGGACATGATAACAATTTTGAGGGATTTATGTAAAAATTCGGGTAAAAGTTGTTATCTAACCGTTGTAATTATAATAATATGGTAATAAGTGGAGTGTAAGAGGTGAGGTAGATGAGAGATTCCTGCTGAGATGACTTAACTGGAAGGAGAAACATCTTCTGCTGGAGATTTCTGCTCCCAGCAGCTTCATGTTTTATTATACAGTGTATAAGATCTATACGCAGAGAATGTCTATATTCCTAGAAATATCTAACCAAACTAATATCATCTACACGTAGGCAATACATAATACTCTTCCCTACTAACCTACTCTCCAGGCAGCAGTTCCAGAGCGTGGAGTATGCAGCACAAGCAGGGCAGCCAGCTTTCTCCTCCGATCCATGCAGTTCTCCAGACCAAACGGATATTATAACGTTACATAACACTGGATATCTATCTTGTCTTTATTTTACACTCTGCTAAGCGTTCCTGGCCTGGAATCTTCTCTTGTTTAGTATAGAACTGGGAATACTTACTTATTGTTAGTTATAGAGTGCCTAAGATACACTCTGGGTATATTAACCCAAGTTCTACTTTCCAGTTTCAAACTATTTTTCTATACCACGTCCTACAGTAGTCGCCGAGGGCTGAGGTCTTGGAAATTCGGCGATTTTTTATACTACGGCAAGCAAGTAGACAGCTAGACTCCAGTGAATCCACTCCAGGCTTGCTCAGACCAAAAGCGAATGCGACAGAAGAAGGAAATCGATAAAAATCTTGTGTATTAGTTTACACAGAATACGATATGCACGAAATGGAACAGAACAAAATTAAAGTAGCATCAAATTGTCAAAACCAAACCAAATACTACTTTCTGACACATTTTCTTTGCTCACCACGACCTACACTCTAATACAATCGTAGCTGGCACTAATACATAAGGGAATCATTGCGTGCGTGACCACCGAATTATCTCCAAACTATGCTGCATCAATCACTTTACTTTAATACCAAGATATTGCCAATATGGCAATTATGTATGCGCCTAGATTCTTAATTAATGCTAATAAATGATGTAATTCGTTAACTATAGTACTTCTACTACTATTACTGTGATGTTTCCAAATAATTGAGGATAATTGTTTGTGTGGGAATGTTCTTCAAAATATAGATTGCTACCGAATACCACTTTCTGTGGAAATTGCAGACCAATGCTTTATTTAATTGGCATAATTGCGTAGGTTTACCAAGTCGATGTCACGATGTCAGTGCTATTTGTTCCTGGTTTTATATCAATTAGTATATAGGTGCTCCGTAATTAATTTCCATCAAATCAGTTTTCATATTGATCCCAAAACACAATCGGATAGGTATAAAGATAATTTTGTATTGAACTGCACTACGAACAAAAATAAAATCATGTTACGTTTTCATCTTCACAACATAATACATGATAGTACTAATATATTAGGAGATAAACGTAGATATGTATACTTTTTAATTTTGTAAATGCATTTTACTTAGTCGATTACTTGTCGCAGAATTTAATTTCGAAAATCAGAAGCCTTCACATGCAAGTATACATAGATTTGGTGGTTGATAAAGATGTTTATCCTGGAACACAATATTGTAAGCATACATGACGTGTACATTGTGTCTGTGTCATGAATAGTAATAGGTTTAATGTACTACAATTGTGGAAAAGAACTTTTATTCGTAGTAAGTGTAATGCACTACTATCCAATATACAGTTCAATCACGTATACAAAATGGTTTACTAAGAAAAAATACTGAATAATCTGCTATAAAAAATTAAGGAATACGAACAACTCGGCAGTGTTTCTGACTTGTTTATATTTAGAAGACAGTTAGCTATAGATAATGTCATTTCGCAAGTAAATGACTGTTGATTAACAATTTAGAGCCAAAAGTTTAAAGTGATCAATAAAGTAGCCCCAACAATATGAAAATTGCTGAGAAACTGGGAAGAACCACCACGGTATGCCTCTGGTAGAGGTAGTGGCGAAATAGTAGATATTTGTCGGCCATTGCATTTGGGTTCAGCAGGTTTGTAATCGTCTACATCAGGATAAGCTGTACTATCTGGGAGTTCGATAGCACCCTTAACTCCGTAACTTTTGGGTACGCCATAATTTTCTTCCAGGTAACTTTGGCTACTTCCCCCATCGTAATCTCCAGCTGCGTACATGGCAGTATGATTTCCATATCGTAGGTCTCGTTGTATCTCTTCTTTTAATTCATCTGTCCACTCCAAGGAATTTAAAACTTCGGAGAAAAGTTTGCCTCTCATTGACTCTGGGGCTGTGATTGTAGGATTGAATAAATTTCCCTCGGTCCTGTAATCACAAAATGCAAGTTAAAGACTGAAAGATAAAACTGAAATCCAATATAATCCCTGATACATTTTAATTAAAACATGACTCTTACAATGCAACTCCTGTAATGTTAAATTTGGGCCATAGTTTGTTCAGTGGATAATTGCTTTTGCAACCGCGCAATTCAATTCTTGGATAGTAAACCAAATACGTGTGGCACATTTCCTCGAAGGTACTTTCACCTCCCAATGTAATAACATCTCTGTCCATCGTGTTAAAAATGCATTCTGAAATATTCAAGAAATCAGTCACAATTCATTCTCAATGTTTTCTAAAGCCACATGTGTAAAACAATCGATTTTGCTTTTACCATTGATTAAATGATCTCCTGGAAGGAGTACCATCTCTTGTCTCAGTTCTCTTGTTTGTTGATAGTCAAAGTCGTAATTTTGATCATTGAGAAGCCAAGGCAATTCCACACCATCCCTGAAATGACGTACCCTTATTTCCCTTCCTGAGGAATTAAGTGAACATTGCATTGTGAAATCATGATAAATTAGATCAATTTTTCCCACCCGAAAAAGGAATATGAGGGTTACCTGCAATGTGAGAGTGCATATTAACTGCAATAACTTTAATTCCTCCTTCTGGTATGAACTCTTGAGTAATTTCTGAACTGCAATGCCCTGCAACGACATGGTTTGTAGATTTTGGGGGGATTAAGAGAGATGGATTGACTTCGTGACCGACCATGATGATAGATCCATCGAACTCTCTGCAATTCATGAGAAAAAAAATATCATATCCGAAATATTTCTGTCTGATCAAAGTAAAAGCCAATATATTTTGGATCGGTACTGTGCATACCTTTTTTGACCCGTATAGTATGTATCAAAGCCAGTAGTGTATGTCACTCCAAATCTCTCCGTGGGATTTTCGTAATGGACTTCCAGCATAATGTACAAACTTCCGTCGCCTTCTCCCGAAGATGCTTCTCCAAAAGGAACACCAACATGTTCTGGTAGCATAACTCTCTGAAGGAATTCAGTAAAATAAATATTAAAATAAAACCAGGGAATAGAGGTTTAAAATTATAGATTTTAGTAGCTTGAAAATGAATTGAGTACCTTTCCTCCTACAGCCCATCCAAAGAGAACCTCATTGCAAAAAGGTCGAATCCATAAAAGTTCTTCAAAACAATCTTGGGCTTCTACTGCTGTCTCCGCCAACAGTCTCTCAAGATCACTTGTGTCATCCATCCGGCATGTGGTCACTGAAAAATGGTGAGTGTGTTGTACTGCATCTTGATTTTCAAGAAAAGCTTCCACCTAAATATGTTTACAAATGTTTTCATGAATAAATTGAATCGTTTTAGACAATAAAATAAATATATGGCTCACTAATTTCCATAAAAGCTTTTACTAACCCCAACTAGATATTTCTGGTTTTCAAACTTAGGAAACTTATGAAAAGAGCAAAGGTAAGAAGTCTTCTTTTTTGGGACAGTGTTTCTGACTCGAATTTCATGTATATCAAACCTTTAAGGAGAGAATAAACATGATTCACTTTTCATTTCAAATTCCTCACACGGTGTTACCTTCACTGTGTTAAAATACTATTTTTCTCTATTATAAATAACAATACTTACGGTGACAGGTCACTGAATGGTGGAGGGGGGTCCAGGAGCAAGAATTGGCGAGCTCCTCTGTTGGCATGTTGAGCGATATCATCAGTCGCACCATAAGACCAAATCACATTGATTGTATCAGCCTGTAAACATTAAAATGTTCTTTAGACTAGTCAAACAATAAATTATCCCATAAACGGTTTATATTTCACTTACAGTAATCGAAACATCATTCACTTTATCACAAGTATGGAAGAATCTCGTGAATTTCAAATAGGTATGTGTGGAATTTGCTCTAGCTTCCAGAACCTGCCAATCCTGTGAGGCATCAACGGTAGGCATAAAGTTTCCTTCACCATGATAGTCCTGAAAAATATTTCAAAAAGTTTAATAAAACTGTTTCATCTCAACTGAATAATTATAAAAATTAATTTGGACTTACTTGGAAATAAACAGTATCATCTTTAATACCGCCAATGACAATATCAGCGCTTTTCATGGAACCCTTTGAGGACAGTCCAAACCCAATATAGCCAGTAGTTTTGACAAGGACATCAAAAGTAATTTCTTCTTTTTCTAAGTTTGGATCATAGCCCAAAATGTAGATACAAGCAGGATCCAGACATTCTTGTTGTCTGACTGCAGAAGAATTTGCTAAAAATCCAACTAATAGGACTGTCAAAACGGAGAGAAAATAATTGCTTTTCATTGTCAACTTGGAAATTGCTATGATAAATTACAAAATCAATTTCCTTCCTGTCTGCGGTGGAAAAGGTTGTTGCAGAGTGTGTACAAATGCAGAACGGTTTGGGCCTTTTATGCAAAAGATTTGAGCACACACACTTTTGACACTTTTGCATTCTTACCCATTGCAGATGAGTTTAAGCCTCATTTCCCTTTTTATGTCCCGACATATTATAATTAAGGATATAGATTGAAGTGGGGTTTACAGATAAAAAGTACATAAGCCATTAATATTTTTTACATTTGTTTTTCTGTGAAATGCCCGACTTTCAGTATAATTCAAGAGGAATGCTACTCTAAAGTAATTTGACTTGTTCAGAAGAACAGAGTAATTTGACTCAACAACTCGAGTAGTTATTTTAAGCCAATAACTAATAACATTAGGATAATATCAGTACCTCTATGATATACCTATATATATCTACTAACATTTTTCAATTGCGTCGTGTCTCAATTAGTGTAGTTGTATTTAGTAACACAGAAATAGACTAGTAGTTTATATTGATTTCATCAGTCAGTTTAATGATGTGTTAACATACCTAATGTAAATAGATAACCAAGCACAGAATGTTTTTACAGTGAGAATGCGACAGAAATGTATTGTTTACAGCTAAATGTGCGTAGGAGCCTGAATCATGAAGCAGCTAACATCAATTCAATCTTTCAAGATACCATATCGATATCATGTAAAAGCATTTTTAGTACAAGTCACCAATTTTTATCAACCCTGAACCTTAATCATTTTTTTACTTGGAGGCACGAAAGAACTCCCCAATTAATTCGAATTGCATAGAATAAAGCATAAAACGCACTTGACCTTTGAGAGTTTTAGTAACTCTAGATTTAGTGCTGACAATTGAACAGTTGATTTCACAAGCAGGCAGACATTAAGAGTAAATCAGCCGATCCTACACGAGAACTGCATTAGAATTGTCACATTTTTATACTAATACCTACCCGTATATATGTATAGTGCATACCTACCCATACATACCGTGCCATAATATATTTAATAATATTGATTCCAGTCCAGGCTTTCATGGCACGTGCATATGCATTTAGTATTTATATCCTTATAGGTATTAGAATAGATATTTTGGGTTTGAGAACATACTATTGGAGAGATATAATTTATACATTGAGGAATGGTCCAGTGATTCGCGCAAATAATTGTCAATTAAACTGAAAAAGACAACTGAAGGAAAATCCATTAAGGGATTCAATTAAACCTGACGTGGTAAATTACCACAAAGGCTAGACAGGTATTCCGCAATAACTGTTTATCAGGAATACAATTGAATGGTCTTTTCAATAAAAATCGTTAAAAGGTAAAAACTTCTAATAAAAATTAAATTGTCGGTAAAAAACTATGCGCATTCACAACAATTATATTTATCATTAATGCAAAGATATGCGAGCACTCAAGAATCACTTATTGCAATTGAGATGATTGCTATTTGCTGTAAATATGAGATTTTAGTATCTACTTGCTAAAGTAAACACAAAAAAACAAGATTTGCTGCACATGCAATTCTGACCGTGTTGATTAACCTATAATATAAGCCAACCTCTTCAATATTCCCTGGACTGCAAGGCAAGATAAGGTAAGGCGGAGTATGCCGTACTTGGTCCATTTAGTTTTTTTTGTGGTGGCAGGTACTGCTAGCTAAACGCCTATACCTAATGCAATGATAGAAAAATGATTTTTAAATGACAATCCTCAAATGGGATGTGAGCAATGACTAAACCCATTTCTGTCTAAAATTATTAAGTAGTGGTAACACTGCTTTATAAACATGCCTGATCTGTCTGTCTGTCTGTCCGTACGATGTTCGCGGTGAACGATGTTCGCTCTATAAGATGTAAACACAACAACCAACGCCAACGGCAGTCTC
>JABASH010001870.1:0-23210 GCA_019776445.1 Tomocerus maximus | reverse complement strand
ATTCCTCAGGAAAGAGCCCAAGTCGTGGCAAAAGAATACATACAAATAAATCCGGATTTGTAATTACATGCAAGCTTCCCTTTCTATGCATGGATCTCCCTTAAAAGGCGTAAAGGGCAAAGATTCAAACTCTATGATTTCGGAAATGAAATACAACGTAAATGAAAGGCATTCGTTAAATTCGATGTTTATTATTTGAGTTTTCGTCTGAAAATACATACACTTTTTAAAGATTTTCGTTTCATTGATTACATTAAAAGCAAAGAGTTAAAAACAACATGATGAATATGTCGGTAGGTACTAATTTTTTAGTAGCATAGGGATATAATTAGTAAGTGAACGATTTAACATGTATAATGTATATTAAGTTGTAAGTACATGTATATATTGCCTACAAGCTACTGGGATTCGGGGAAGATAAAACGAAGGAAAATTGTAAAATAATATTATCTCATAGTTTCCTTTCAACTTAGACTTAAAGCGGTAGCAGAGTAAATTCTAGATTATTATTATTCCGACGAAATATGCAATCAAAGCAGAAAGTTAAAAAGAGAGTTAAAATATACAGAGCCGACTAAGAGTTACAAAGAAGTCATGCATGACAAGAATTCGAATGGAGAAGAATAAGTTTTGAATAGACAGGCAGATGTTCAGTTCTATTATGTGTAGGTATGCAATAACAATTACTGCACGACTGTGCACTATTGTGTGTATTTGTGAATGAAGGAAACTGGGAAAGTCTGGAGTTTCCATGTCAAGAAGAGGAGGATGAGGACAGAGAGCCACGATCTCAGCATTTAAAACCCGGCAGACGCTCCTTTCTTTCTGAAGTCAGCATTCGCCAAGATGAGTCCCGAGGATTTAGTGCGACACACCGAGTTGACATTCCCCAAGTGCGTACCATTCATGATTCGGTGCATTCGGTGTCCTCTTCGTCTCAATTCCGCCACCACGAATTTTGGAAGTCCGTACTCGTACTCCAACTCCGCCGGATCAAACCTGGGCATCATTCGAGGGTAATCGATGGCTTCCTTGATATTTTCTTCCCGGTACAAAGCCCTCCATGTCGCCTGTAATATTTTCACGCTTCCATTATATTAAGTCTAACACCATTTAAGTCCCTTCTGATCTTATGATCATCTCCAAAGATTTATAAACCAAATCCTAGCATTACCTGTAAGCTTTCTTTTTCACTAAACGGATACTTTTAAAACAATCGAGAAAGGAAAGTTGCATTTCTTTATGTATATTGTATACTCAGGAAACAATTTAGAAAGTAAAATTTCCTTTAAAATGACATTCCCTTGGGTATTACGCAATTACTAATCACATTTACTATTAAGTAATATGTATGTAAGAGGCCAAATGTCAAAGGTAAGTGCAATCGCTGGATTTTCGTTTTTAAAAGCTAGTTTATCATGTAGGGGAAAGTGCTCCGACATTTCATGACATTTATTATATGACAAACCCCTCAGTCTATATAATTAATGCTCCGGATGTGCCTTTGAGCATCAAAGTTACATTAAGATATGATGTTCTTCGTAAAAACTTAAATTGTAGGTGTACCTATAATATTACGGCTTTGAAAAGAAATAAACTCACCGTAATTAAACCAGGCAGAATACGTTCACCTCCGGATGCACCAGTTGTCAAAACAGCTTCCTTGTCTGCGTTGAGGAAAATCAAAGGAGCCATTGAAGAAGCTGGCCGCTTTCCTAAGACAAAAAGTACAGGATTACTTAACGTACAGCGCTACCAATTAACGTTTGCTAGCATTTTTATCATCACTGTATTTGTTTATCTACTCTGTTTCTGATAAATTTAAGACTGGAAAGGAAAATAAAGTTATGGCTATCTGCGGAGAATGAAACAATACCTGTTTTGAATTTTGAAATCATTTTAATTTACTATATTTTTCCAATATTATAGTAAAGTAAAAGCATAACAACTGACTGAGGTTAGTAACAAAAATTTAACCATAGCATACGATAAATTCATCTATATCTGTCTAAAAATATAATTTTTGCAATTTTTGAGGCAAAATGTAAAATGGTCATTTTCATTTCACTATCATTTTACACAATCTAGGCATTCAAACCATAAAAGTTGGAATATCGTCACTGACAAATAAAAGTCTTATATGAGCAAAGACACAGATTTTGATAATGCTTTCAAAAATTATTTTATGTATAAATTGAAACCATCAGAACATTTTTCTAAATGCATACTTACCTGCTTCTATATTATTATCTGGATTTGCCTTAAGTCCATAAGCATCTGTCTGATTTCCGATTGAAAAGTCGTCCATTTCGTTGTTAAAAATAATCCCAGTCAAATTTCCCATGAAGCCGGCTCCAAACCTAAACATTAAAACATAACAATTTTAAAATATCAAAAACAGGAATTTTATTCTAGCCAATCATTACTTGAGTCATCTACAGGAAAGGCCATTATTCAACGAACATCGCCCGTTCCGCATAAGTTACCTTATACCACCAAACATTTTGGTAAAAGTACCAGAGACACTTTATTGTGGAGTTAAGGTGGGGACAGAGAAAATGCTATGCTGTTGGAATTTGCCGTCTGTACTTCGTTTCATTTCTATTTAAGTTGCATGGAAAGGTTATTTTAAAATGTAAGCAGATCATATAAAATGTAGGTCTTTAATTTAAAATACTATAAAATCTACATGTTACTTCTGAAAATATCTACATGTGAAACTACATAAGGATTTGGCCTTGTTTTCTGATCAAACAAATATGGAGTTGGAGTTGTGCTTTTATTCCATTTAATAACTTAATTGCACTTAAGGAATAAATGAATATATAATATGTTTGTTTGAGAGTCCAATAATGAAGTCTTGATCTCATCGACTTAAATATTCTATCTTTATCCCAAGAAACTTTTTTATGTTATGCTATGCTCCTTTATATGTATGTAAAAAGCCAAGTTGCTATATTTCAGAACCCTTGATAGTGAGTAATTATGTATACAGTGTAACTATTCTGACTCATTTTTTCTAGAAAGGTGTATGGTCATAGGAGAGCATAGCTTTAGCTTATTGGAATCCGTATCTGTAAACCGAAATATACTTAGCAACTTTTTTGACATCGTAGTCATTATGCATATAAAATAGTCATATCATTACTTATTTTGGTACCTACATTATCCCAAGACATAAATTTTTGTCCTCTGCAGCATAATAGAAGCGGAACAAAGAAGTATTTACTTTGTACTGAGCTGCAGTTTCTACTTACTTAGATTATAAAAGAACATCGAAGAAATATAAATGAAGACTGGAAGTCATGCAAACATTTTCCATCATTAAAAGCATTTATGCACTTCATACAGTTATTAAGACTCCTGATAAAAGTAGTAGCCCGCATTTGATGTCTACAAAGCTGTACAATTGCTTACATGAATATCTAATGACGTAAAACGTCTAATGATTACAAGTAAATAGATAATTGCTTCGTAAACAGTTTGACATTTTCCGTCTCATTCGCCTTTAGGAAGAAAAGAAAATTATTTTTGCACTGCGTATTTAATGCAAATTATAGTTTAGCCCATAGCTAAGCGTATAATTTCCATCTCACTCCACTAGCTATTACGCCCTTGAAATATACACGTCTCCTATAGGCTATTTAATTTGGCAACATGAATTTTGTAGTGTAGGGCGAATTAGGTATGACATAGTCCTGTCACTAGTAGATAATAATATTATATTGTTTCTGTTGACAATATAATAGTATATCAAATTGCCTCGACGTGTCCAATAGTACACGGAAATAATCTGACAGGAACCTTATCTATTTAGATCTATATAGGAGCTGAGTTCGGGAAATGTTCGTTGCCCATTATCAAATGCACTTACTTAATGTATCTACCTGCAACTTCCTAGAACATGCATAATATTATGGAATATATAATTGAGCAGTGTAATTTGATCTGCAATGTAGTAGACAAAACTTGTCATTAATGCATGGACTATGAATCTATCTTCACTTTGTGTGTTAGCAGACTGAATAGAAATAATAGTCCTCTGTCTATACATGAATTCTAAACTCTAATGTACCGTCAGTTTCGATTTTGCAATAGAAATGGAACTGTGTTTATAGTATTAAACAGAAATAGCGATAACGACCAAGTTTCTGAGCTGGCAGAAACTATATTTATGCATAATGGCAGCATCACTATCTTTGTGGTAGTAATAAATAAGTATTTATGTACAGGTTCGAGTTCCGACGGGTAGAATAAGAATGCATAGCATCATAAAGGCTTTGGGAGGAAGTCTGTGGATATATTGTCATAAATTCTGCAGACTATAATATTATATGTTTGATATTCAGGAGAAACAGATATCACAAACCCGAGATTGATGGTTGTGGTTAGGGAGACTGCATCTCCGTCTGGTCCAATTATGGAAATATGAGTTGTGCCCGAATCACGCGTCTGGGCAAAAACTCCTTGATAATGACGAGGGTCATCAAAAGTTTTATACGTCTCTATTTTCCCTCGTAGCTCATCCGCATACTCGCGCGACAAAACTTTCTCCAGAAACTACAAGAAATGGAAATAGATACATAATTGCTACACCATACATCCGTCATTAAAATAAGCTTACAGGCTTTCTCCTCCCTTCATCATTTCAATGAAGTCTATCTCTTATCTCCATCCACTCACTCTTCATCATTTGATTTCAATTTCCAGACCATCATAACATTTACGTTTTACACAAGCCAATAGCAAGGTATGTAGGTGTATTTATGCATGCAGACAGAGCCATGGACTCTCGTCAGTTTGCTCAGGCGAAAAATGAATACTCAATTTCATAGATGGCTACGTTCCTATGAATAATATATTATATTATCATATCCCTACCGGAGAAACTTCTGAGAAATTAGGGTCTGCAATCCTAGCCCTGTGGGTATCGACAAATTTTAGTGTTTCTGCCAAACGATGAGCATCCAGACCAACTTCCACTCCTTTCATACTCGAGCCGTTCGTCTTCCTGTTCTCAGAACAAAAAATATTTATTAATACACCAATCTCTCGTTATACTACACGCCACACAAAATTATAGACCGGAACTAATGACCTTCCAATTTTATTACACTTATATAAATCTAATCATTTTATATTTGCAAATACTATACAGTGACAAAGTAGCGACCAGCTACCTAATATCCAATCTACATCGTAAATAGCTATAAATAATTATGATGATATTTATTATATCTATTTATTCATTGAATTTATTCTGCATTTGGTATGTAATGATGTTTTCGTGTCTTTCTTGAGTAAATTAAGGTTAAATATCATTCCAACGCTACATGATTGGTAAATCTGTAGCCCTGTCCTTAAGATTTGTACTAAATTCCATAGCATCAAATAGAGAAGGATTTTCTCTGATTTAAAACTTGGATTTTAATTATAAGTACTAATAAGTTTATACATGTATTATTAAAATGAGCTGAATTATGTTCCTACTTATTGACATGAAAGTTATTAGCTTTGACTATTCGACTGCTTGCAATTATTTACTTTTAGTCTTACTAGATGATTATACTTATTATGCATTAAAATGTAATATATTTCGTACCCGAAGTTTTCGAGAATCCTTAGCGCTAAAGCTACAATTGGACCGCTTGAGGGGAAAGGCAAAGAGTACATTGTCAGGTTGTTGTTAAAAGAAACGCTGATCGGATCCAACCACTCCACTCTGAAATAAATTCCACGAATTAATCTGGCGCTCATAGAATTGAAACATCAAACGAAGTTAGGTGCTTTATGACCGATAAGAAATGATTGAGGATTTTAGAGTCTGCGGATGGTAATCATTAACAGAAAAAGCAAGTAATCATTGACATGGATTGCATACAATGGTAGGAATGATGAAACATCTTACGTCAAGTCATTGAGAAGGATTTAAGTCATTATTCCAAGTTCATGGCATAGTAATTAGAAAATGGAACAATGTAATTGGTGGACCAGTTTCAAGAAACTGTAATTGTTCGGGAAAGTCGCGTGTATTTGCTTAAGAATGATTTAAAAGGAATTCATATTTTACAGACCTGTAACTTGACAAATCATCAAGAGTTAAGATTCCCGCAGCGTCGGCAATATCGGCTTCAATATCTGAACCCAAGCTGCCATTATAAAATTCTTGAATGCCGCTATCCGCTATAGTTTGAAGAGTTTTGGCTAACCGTTGACGAAGGATCACATCTCCTTCCACCCAAGTCGCATCCGTTATTGGATTTACAAACTCCGACCTGCTTTCAACCAGAGTCTCATTCAATTTAGCTTAAAACATCACTTTATGTACTACGGCTTTTAGCTTGAGTAACAATCAAGGAAAGATTGCAAGATTTCCTTCTTACGAGCAAAACTGTTTTTCCTTTCTTTATTGTACTTTGAGCCTAAATACACGCAAGCTGTGTCATTATGAGTTTAAAGAGCATATAGCATCATATACGTACTTAATGCAACATAGTCTCGGTATTTATTTCATGCCATGCACCTACAGAACTCTTTGTGTCCCATGTGCGTCATACTTATCTCCACTTCAAAAAAGCCATGCTAAGAATGAGATTAAAGGAAATGAATGGACAGATAAGTAAGATAAGACGTGCCTTAAGATCGGGTCAGCTTTAATTGTTTCTTCATATTCCTTCAGAGACTTCCCCAATTGAGCACTAACAGTAAATCCATTTCGGGCTAAATCTGTAGCAAATTTTACCAACTCAGACCATTGAACCTTTCCGAATCGTTGGTGTGCTTCCCACAAACCGGCTAATTCTCCAGGGACTCCGACTGCCAAACCCCCTGCAAAATTCCAGACATCTCTTTATTATAACGCGAATCATCTCTTTATTATTCTACAGATACTTCTTGTTCTAATAATATACTCACACCAGCCCTCAACTCAGAGTGAACTCATATCTACAGTTACTTTACGTCGCAATTTCATACTTACTACTACAACTACCGTAGGATAAAGCAAAATAATTTACTCTCCCTAATGCAGTGTGCCTAGCACCCGTGTTAATAAATAGGGCTACTATTTTTACTATTTTACTACTACACGTTTTTCAAGTTACATAAAAATGAAAAGGTCATAGCCACAATAATAATTTTGCGTCTACTGAGACTTAATTGTATATGCCATTAAAATTGGTTCTAGGAGAACTCATCAACAGCACATCCGTAAACAAGACATATGGCGTAATCGTAAACTACATTTAATGTTTCGTAAACTCTAATTGGTATTATCGTAAATTACAATGAAGGTGTCGTAAACTCCCACAGACATTGTAGTCAACTGCTAGTGGACTTATCCTAAACCGTTTAACATCATCATGTACTGGCACTGGGATGTTTGACTATGTTTTTGGCACCTAACGCAAATGTTTACGAAAGTGATATTGGAATTTTACGATTATGCCATTTTTGTTTACGAAAAAACAATGTCATGTTTACGAATGTGCTGTTGATGAGTTCTCCGTTAAAATATTACCATTAAAATTAGTTTCCAGAATATAATCCAATTTCTAAACATTATAATGTATATTAACCACTAATTTTAAGTACCTATTGATATGTAGTCAAAGCATTAAGCAAGTATTTAATTAGAATTAAAGAATTCTTTATTTTGGATTTCCGTCTATGTAGTAAATCATGAATCTACTACTTTTACATTTAATTATTTGCGTATTTTTTCTGCATAGTGGGCTTTCGCACTCTTATGAAATTGCTGCTACATTTATTTTTAATAGGAGTAGTTGGGTCACATTTTTGTCTCTCCTTCTGGTTTCAAATTCTGTTTAGGCAGCTTAACATTGTTAGTGTTTATGTCTTAGCCTGAAGACCTAACCGAGGAGATGTAGTGAAGAGAGACTCGTAGAATAGATAAAAGTCTAGAATGGCTGTGCAGGTGTCCTATAATAATGCAGCCATTGATTTTGTTTTTATAGACTAGTTTCAACTGAATATAATGGCAACTGAGCTCTTATGACAGGAGAACGTAGGAGTAGCTTATCAAGTAGGTGGACACGGAATGACTTTTAGTTTTCTATTAATGTTGTCAACCTCTCCACCTCTGTACCGAGGTCAATAATTGTACTATACCTGATGAGTATACTTTAAGGTGCTCCTAATATGTCAATTCTCCGCTAACTGTCCCTCCTACTCAACTGGAAATAGACTAACCGTCTGTAGATGCCGAAGGATTCGTCTCGTACACTTCTTCGTCAACTTCAGATGGTGCAGTTTCTCTAGCGTCGAGAGCATACATCTCTCCATCAGAATATATAGTCATGAAGAGCCCACCTCCAAGTCCACTGCTCTGGGGTGAAATGACTCCATGGCAAAGAGTTATTGCCACAGCTGCGTCAACTGCCGATCCGTTAAGATTCTCCAGAACTTTTCTGTTCAATTAATTGCAAACATTAACCAATAATATAGTACAAATTACATAATGTCTCCATTTAGACTAAATTCATTCGTAAAAGGCTTTTAATCAGCATAGAGTTCACTTAAACGATTTGGACAGTGTAGAACTTGTATAAGTTTCAGCTCATAGTGACATGAGTACTTATAAAGCAAAGATTAAGTAAATGGTTAGGATTTTAATGTAAATTATTATGGAAAACTCACAGTCCAATTTCTGCGCAAATATCTGACTCACAGCTAACCCCTGCGTTTTCATATTTTCCTAACACAGATTCCGACGGCAGAAGTAGTCGGTCAGGGTCTTCAGGGTTTAATGCATTATTTGCAATGGAGTCTAGAAGAGGAGGTAACGTTATGGCTAAGGTAATTCCTATGGAAAGAACAACCAGGACTATGATCACTCCCGCCACTATTGATAATTGTTGTTTCTTTCTCCTGAAAAGTTGAAAAAAAGGTTATAATTTCAAAAACATTGTCCTTATAATATATATTCATAGATGCAAGGTAGCAAAATGTGATAGCATAACAACATGGTACGCCTAACAAGGTATCCTTGTAGTTGTTAAAAAATTCATTCAAAAGCACTACCGGAGGTCATAAATAAGCAATAGCAAGTGCATGAAGTGCATCTGATTAGGAAAACGTAGTTTCAATACTAATAGACCTTCTAAATGATATCGCCGCTTCATTGCATATTTTATATTAATGCCTGTACAGTAAAATAATGAAATCTGGACTTAAAAACAAGCTTTTATTTATTTTATTAATATTCTTACGACCGAACTTATGTGAGAACAATATCTTCCGTACCTGTTTTGCCAATGAATTTCTTCTAGCACATTATTTTCTTTGTAGCTTCCGTAGAAAGGGTTTTCCCTTTTTTCAATAAGTCTTGTTTTCTCTGAAAACATTTTTAAATGAAGTTTCAAGTCGTTTCCTTCTTTGTCAAAAGTCAATTCAAGAGGTTATTGTCGTGACACGTTTTATGTTTTCACTATTCACAGCATTTCATTTTGAAATGTGAGATAATACAGATAATATTGTCAACTTGGAACTATTGCTTGATTTATATTCAAGTTTAGTCCGAGTCTTAAGTCACAATACTCATGAACTACTAGCTTAATAATTTGAAAATTTAGTTGCAGAAATGGTTTTAATGGTTACAAAAGTGGAAATCCAGTACACAGATATAGGAAATAATATTGTGTCCACTATTTCCTAGTTATTGCTAAACTGGAATATCACTGGCTATGGAAAATTGTTTCTGTGGATTAGGATGAAGAAATCTCCTCAGGTATTTTTTATGAAGCCTAAATTTTAACCATTCAATGCAAATGAGGGTATGTGAACCGATATTCGTCCTACCCAAATGAAAATCAGGAGCATGCCCAAGTATGCATTGATAAACTGCAGTAATGCTTTTGTTACTTGAGTGCAGTGCATAGGGGACCAGAGTGGGCATTTGAGTTGACATTATCTGTATATCACAAAATCACAATTGTACAAATGACAATACAGTCAGAGTCGATAATGAAAACAGGCGAAGATATACGAGTACCCACTATGTTGTAATTATCCATTTATTAATATCTAGACGCTATTTACATTACGGTTATTGATATAGTTATTATAAGTGCGTAAATTCATATTGTCCATAATTTACACGAGTGAATGCCGTCAGTGAAAAGTCATGTGGATAGTTTATCGTACGTTATCTACTGATAGCGAAGTCCATGCAAACACTTTTCGTCTTCTATCTGTATTATTCTGTATACTCATCCTGTAGTACATGGAATTCAAAATAAGCTCTTGTTGGCAATGAGCAGGTTAACATATTAAATTTGGGCATGTGATCGGGACTGAACTGTGCGGTCTTCCGTTTGCTTGCTTAGTAGCACTCACCAACCATAACGATAATAATATTATTATTAGATGTACATATTTAAGTAATCTTCTTATAGGCAGGGGCGATTCAACGACTCATGGTTCATAATATTATGAAGGGTTTCTTAGTTGAAGCTATTTAAGCCTGAGTCATATTTTATATGCCAACCGGTTGTTCCAATTTATACTGCATACTTACGGGTCAGTTAATGTTTATGACAAATGCACTACCCTCCACGAAAATTACAGCCTACGGAGGTTTTGTTGGTCCCTGAACTCCTAAACGCTAACATGGAATAAGTAGAAACAAGATAAAGGACACCATAAAACAATGACACTCTAGGCTCCACAGTATTTGCTATCAGATAAAGTTCAACTGATGTTATTAAGCTTGAGCCAACTTAAGTTAGTAGCTATAATCTTTTTTATCAAATGCCTTAGAATTCCCAAATACAATTTTTATTAGTCATTCGCTTACAAAAGGTATAATTATTGAGATAAATCTTTGTCAGTCCATTCTCATTATTGTGTCCATTCCATTGGCTTTGTTTCTGGAAAACCCATAAAATTATTAGATTTTCTTGACCAAGGCTTGCTTAGGTCAATCACATAACTGTCTCAAGCTACTTTGGAAACAAAAAGGTGCATTTAAGAGCTTTAACCCTCGTGATTGCCAAATGCCAGGAATATGACATTTACAATGTTAATATTTACAGATCTGCAAAGTACACACTTGGCATGAAAATATTATGGTTCTACTAGATGAGACTAGCTAAATCCGGACGTTCTATCAACACAATATTGCTAACATGCTCTACTGTCTACATACCCGCACCCTACAAATTATTTCTTATGTACCTTGGATTGGGTATACGGAGATACATTACAATGTAATCTGTGATAAAATGGGGTCATTATAAACATACTGCTTTTACTTTTAAAACGTGATGCAGAATAAAGAGAACGCAAAAGTACTGTAATAGCAACATGCAAAATACAATACGGAGCTCGGGTACAATCTAATTTTTATTGATATAGATAAACATTGGTAAATGTCTTCTGGGGAAGGTATTTTTTTTAAAAAATATGGATATGTACAAAGTGACGAAAAATGTGCAAAATAAATATATGGATACTTAGTTTACAAAGTACAAATAATTTTAAAATACTTATATCGGTTCCTATATTATTTATTAATGTAATTGTTCATTATTCGCAGTGCTGACTCACAATTGAAAATTTGAAACCAATTTATACAATCCGCATTCTCTTTCTCGAATAAAAGCTCCAATTTCATTTCCATGCGACACAAGGTGATATTGGTACTGCAATTGTGGCATTACATTCACAATTGCTCATTGAAATACTTTGTATCTGTTCTATATTCTCATAAGGATATCGTCTAGTATTAGCAGATATATTCTATATAGGTACATTGAAGACATTGCAGCACAACACGAATATGTATTGTAATGACAAATGACAATTATGACGCTGAAATTATTTCTGAATAAGAAATTGTATTCTTACATTGGATTGAACATTTTAGCACAACTATATTTATTTTCAATTCACTCACAGTAGGTACATATTTCGTTTGTTGAAGTAGGTCATGGAATGTAAACATAAGGTGGTACAATCTAAAGTATCTAGTCACTTGCTTATGTAAATTAAATACTACATACTAATCATAACCACTTAAAGGAAGTAAGTAATAAATTGTATGGAAATCAAATAATAGAGTTGACTCTGAATGACTTACATTGAAATTATTACATGAATTTTATTACACGACCTTATTGAAGGTCTACTTGGATTTATAACAGAAAATCCTGTAATTTTTAAACATACAAAAGAGCAAACAAAGTATTGAAGTCTGTCAAAGTAAAATATACTTATTTGAGATTGTTGACAATGAAAAATGAGAAAACAACCACGTAATCCATTAAATAGGGAGAAGGCCATTCTCTATGAATGCATTATTGTGTAAATTCAGTGTAGGTAACTAACTCATAAATAATGTGCATTGCTCCGTTGTCTATAAAATGTTAATTCTGTACATATGACTGAATAACGTTGCAGTAGATAAGAATATAAGATGGGTAATGATGACGCATTGCCAGGAAAATAAAGATTACCTAGCATAGAAGAACAAATAACTTAAATTGCTTTACTTAATTAACAGTGGAATAGATTTCTATGAGCTAGAGATTGTTAAGGCATACCAACTAATCCTTTCTGCGCCTGGGGTTTTCTCTACACATAATCAATACAGAGAAGATTAAAATTTCATATTATTCTGCATGCACATGTGCATATTCGTTCTTTTTTATTATTATCAAAATTATTGTCTAATCAGTTTGCATTTTAATCTACTTTGCAAAATCACTTTCCAAGTAAATCCGAAATAAATCTAAAACTCAGCAAAATCCTATTGAAGACAGATTTAAAACTAATGCCGTTGCTTACCTACGCTTAATTAATCAGACAAACGCGAACGACTGGGAAACGGCAAAAAGTTCCTCTGCTACATATTGGTTTAAGTTGGTGAAAATCCATAATAATTATTTAAATCAGTCGCTTGAAGCAAAGCCACAGCGTTACATCACGGAACAATAAATAATAATGCACATCTACTACAGATTAAGTTATTCGGCACGAAAATCTTATTTAAGTATGTAATGTACACTAAGGCACACTTGATAATACTACCAATAATATCACTCCTACATTCTAAAACAGTCATTAATTGCTACTATTACGTTCTTGGACACCCCTCTTAACAAATATTTTGTTTTTCACATAAACTGCTACATAAATATGAGAAAGATTGACTGGACAATGGGATTGTCAGGGAATTTAGTGAGATTTTTCTATGTTCTGATAGATTGAGAGCGTTGCTTCTGCTGCTAGAGTGCTGCATAAAACCACAGGAATTGATAGTGAAAAAAGCAAACAAAGTCGAGTTGCGAGTTGAGCTCTCCTAATACCCATCCCTAATTTCCGCAGATATATTTACAATGGAGTCTAGTAACTATCTCTATTCAATGAGCTAGCTATCTTATATTATATGCATTAGGAGGCACTCTGCACGAGTTGCACATCTTTGATCAGACAAGATTGGAATCCGTTAAGCTCAAGGGGAAAATCCGAAAAGCAAATGCACACTGGACTTTGCAGACATGATCATTGAGGATTTGGCTAGCCTTGTACGAGCGTGAGAGACGAATACAATTTTCAATTTTCATAGACTGGCACATTGGCTATGGACAAAACAAATGTAACCATCATTTTAATAAAAAATTCAATGGTCCTTTTATAATACTTCTTTTAACTTGCAAGTAGCCACAAATGAAATCTTAGATTAAAATATTTTTTAGCTTACCCCTTCCTTCGTGCACGTGCACATTACACAAGGAGAAATTCTGTCAGAAGATCCCAACGTGATATTTCTTCCGCTCATTTGACAGTTTTTACGATCTATCCATTGGTCCAAATTAATAGATGGCAAAGAAGCACATGGCACTCGGGGATTTCTGGGATAACAAAAATCATTTTTACTAATAATTCTTTGGTACAAAAATCCTCATATTTAATATCAGCTTACAAAAACGGCTCAGGAATATCTAGGGCGGATCTCTGAATCATTCTCATTTCATCAGCATTCTCACAAATTAATTTCGCCAGGGAAGACCTTCGGATTTCTGTTAGTTGCGAGGCTGTGAAGCGAGTGAGAGGTTCCGCATTTTCGTACCAAAATCGATCACAATTTCTTAGTAATTGAAATTGCTTGGCAATAATGCAAGCAAATGTAGGACCAACTACACCTCCATGAACAGCCGTTTCTGCAAGACCTCCAGGAAAAAGATCTATATCGTCAACAGAAGCGTATATTTTTGTCAGTTTCTGAATGAGCCTGGGAGGGATTTCCCTTCGAAGATCATCAAAATTTTTTGCTTTTGTCAAATTGCACATTTCTCGGTAACTATTATAGCCTCGTATTCCTAGAAAATAAACAGGAGCAAAAATTAAAATCGTGGTCAATATAAATTCTAAAACTGATGGGAATTGTGTTTTGAAACCCGAATCATCATTTGCATCAAATAAAAGTTGTACGTAGAAATGGTTCAGCCATTATAGTTCCATTACCATGATCTCTTGCTCGTTGGATATTCAGTGCTGCCAAATCCATTCCAGACACTGGATGTTTTTTATCTTCGAAAAGATGGTTAGTGACTTCTTCGGTTATGAAATTGTCTAAGGTTTCCATTGGTGTGTTGGCAAGGCCGAATAATAATTCGTCGATCATTCCAGTTCGAAATAGTAAGTCGGGATTAAAAAACGAATGTCTGAGTTGGACACTAGGTTCTTTGATACGGAGATTTGGAGCGACTCTCTTAAACGAGGGTTTGAGCAAACTATGTCCAAAGCGGAAGGCAGCTGCTGCGAATTCGTTGAAGATGGTGGCGTCGCAACTCGAGTCGTAATTGTGGAAATACCCTTCAGAAACCAACTCAAGGTTATATTTGTTGACAACATCCCAGCCTAAAATGCGAGGGACGAATTCTCGATAAGTAATGTGTTGGGTGACAGAAGACAAAATCCTCCGAGCGTGATGATACAGCAATTCATCGTCCCAATGTGGATTTCGTGATTGAAGCTCAAAAGCCAGTCGGTTGTGTTCTCGTAACCAAGTCGTGTGAATTGCAGCCAAAGCTGGTTGTTCACTGCTTCTTAAATCCCCTATCAAATAGAAAATTAATGGACGCATTATATACTTGGACTTTCCTCGGCAACTCTCTGGCAGTTGATTTTTTGGCCATTTAGGAGACAAATAATTTTTAAACTCTTGTTTATCGCACACCATCAAATGGAATGTCTGTCTTCGCATTCCACTAGCAATACTAAGCACGCCAGTCTTTACACAAAAGCGTTTTATTATTAGATTGCTACAGATTCACCACGTTTGGATATTTATTTGTCTACTGTTAAAGTCAATATAGAAGACCCTTGGCAGCCAAAAATTACATTGATGAATATTAAAAGGTTTTTTGAAAACGTAAAATTTCATTTCTGCTACACAGGTATGGTTGCGAAATTACGGTAATCATGGTTACGATTACATAATTTCACGTAACCTACCTAGAATGTCCAGGGGTCTTCTATTTTGACTTTGACAGTAGCTTTACTTAGTACGTGCTATGTAATTGCCCTTCTCCACACTTTCGTCCTGTTCTCTAGACACTAATGCTACGTAGATATATTTCAAAGTCTAGATTTTAGACCCTACCGGCTTCGAAACAGAGTCCAGAAGGGGCCTTGCACTCTGGATGACTTGTCGTCTGGGGAAGAAGATCTTTTAAATGTCGCCCTCCTGGATGCTTCGTTGTGTTCATTTGACCCCCAGCAAAAAGTCTCAATTTCTCGGCCTCGCAAATATCAGATCCATAAGTGTGAGATGCGTCAACATACGCCGTCACTTGATTCAACTGCTCTCGGAAACCTTTACAATATCGTAGAATAAATAAAATAAAAATAGTCACCGAAATGAACTCGTGTTTTTACTGATAAATACCTAATGTTAGTTGTCCAGGTAGAGATCTTGTAAATGGAAGGCAATTCGGCAAACCGGTACTTTTATTTGTAGACTGGAAATGAGGATCATTGGAAGGAATAGGGATTGGCCAACATTCTGGATGCTCAGTTTCTTTTGCATCACACGAGTGGCAATCTAAGATAGTATTCCCAAAACCTGCCATAACAAATCAAAATAATGATGAATGCAATTTGGACATTTACTATTCAGTATAATCAAGTCATCGAGTGATTATTAATTATCACTAACCTCTATTCATTGGCGTGTGTGTCATATCATGATCCAATCTGAAAATTTTAGTGCAAAAAAATAAAATCTAAATCATATAAGGCATTTTGTATGCAAATGTGAATATTATTAATGAATATAATTATTTTGGAGTATATTACAATTGAGCATATTGCATTAAAAGTAAAGTGTAACGTTGGTGAGGAGCACTAATGTCATCGTGGATTTCAGTGGACACCAGTCGAGGACTTGGAAGTGTGATCCCTTGAATAATGGATTCCATCCTAGGAATCTGTAGATCTGCAAATGTAGAGCACGGTTTCAATTCAATTTATTTCACGCAAAAGAGATTCTTGAATAATTTTAAGTTCATGCTTTAAATTTGTTCAAGTAATATTAAATCTTAGGTTATTATTACTCTATAGTTGACAGAATTAAAATTTAAGACTAACGAGGAATTAATTCTGCACAAATTTCCGAGGATGGAAGAGTCTGAATGAATATTTACTCTATAATTATTAAGTTTCCGTATCAAATCAGTTTTTTAAAACTGTTTGAAAATTAGCCACATTCTTTATTGTCATTACCTTCGATTGGTTTACTTTGCAAGCAAGATTATTTTCAATTGCTATTTGGTAATGAAATACTAAGAAGCAATTTAATGTAAAGTATAAATCAGAACAGCGTTACCTACTGTACTATGGTATTAGCATAAGGATAGAACGAAACGACCTATTACAATCTAAAAGACTTAAAATGGGATTAGCAACAGGTTCTTATCATGGCTAATAAATTTTGATGCATAATGGTCCAGTGTTCCAAGTTAAATTGGTCAACCGCTGAAATAATAAATGTATCCAAGTAGGTAGAAAAATTAATTAACCATCATGATAATCAGGTGGAAGAAGTCTCTTGAAAGCACGAAAAGCTTTTCCGCGATTAGCATCTTGAAGGTTATTACACCATCCAGTAATTGAGCGAAATATTGAAGTATGATCACAAGGAAGATCATGTTCTCCGCATTTTTGATTTTTTGGTAGCTCAGTCAACGTAGAGATTTCAATAGTTGGAAGATTTAATAAAATCTCTCGAACGTCTCTTGTGCTTGAAGGAGAAGATTCACTATCCTGTAGCTCGCCACTAAATAAAATATTTCACGATTATTAATTGTATTTATGGAACCGGTTGACACGATCAAATATGTTTGGAATTTCATGAATTCGCTCATATTCTGTTGTGAACATAGGAAAATCGGGAAAATATAACCTGTGAGACAGGACGCCATTTAAAAACCGGGTAGTGGCGAACTGAAGAAGAAATGAGGTATTTGCAATCTCCAGAGCTTGAGCCTTGGGCTTATTAAATCCGAATGCGGTTCCAGCCGGAGAACGGGGATCCACATTTCTTCCTATTTGTCACAAATAAATAATCAGTACTACCACATACTCACGAAAAAACTAGTTTTTCTCAGTATTCGGGGAATACGTGACAAATACGTGCAATATAAAATCATTGCCAGATACACAAACAGACATGAAATTATATGGAATGATTAGAATTTTACAACAGACGTAAGGTAAGCTACACCTACACCTCAAAAATATTTAAGTATTGGAATTAAGTTTATTTTTAGATTTAAGTATTGGGAATACGTTTATTTTTAGATTTAAGCATTGGGATTAAGTTTATGTTTATGCTTCTCTGTTTTCATTACTTTGCTTCCATAAGTCAATTTCGTGGGAGTGAAGTTCTGAAATATCAATTCTAGCCTTTTGTATTGCGTCTTTCAATTTATTTGAGGGAAGAGACATCTGCGGTTGTTCATTGTGCCATTTACTGAAATCAATTCTTCTAATTGCATCCCCATCGCAATGCATTGGAGCATTCCTGCATAATATTCATAGTCATAAGAAAATATGTTTCACTCTCTGACTTAGGTAAACTGAAGAGTTGGTCACATAATTAATGTCAATGAGAAAACTTACAAAAATGGATCTCTACTTAAAAACACACTAGGCTGGACATCTTTCATGGCGTTGCTGTTATCGCAGATAATTCTGCCATACGTTACTTTCCTTATTTCTTGAAGTTGCTCTACAGATTTACATGTAACACAATTTTAAGCTTTTCGAAATGCACTTGGTGATACGTATTGTATTTGCCATTGTTCCATTATTCTCGAAAAGTAGATTTCTACCTACCTTGGGTAAATGCTGATGGAGGTAAATCATTCTCATACCAAAAACGATCTCCCTTTCGTAACTTTTGAAACTGAATTCCAAGAAGACAGCCAAAGGTTGGCCCGATTACTGCTCCCTCGAGGGGTATTTCCGCAAGACCTCCAGTAAACAAGTCAATGTCTTCCACATGTCTACAGTGATGCAAAAACATTAAAGTAAAAATTACTTGACAAGATTTCAATGCACAAAATATTAATCATGTAACTATAAGCAAATTTCATGGGTTCTCTCTATAAAATGTTTCGGAGGTTTAAATTGGGTAGTACCTACTACGGAAGTAAAGTTTAGTGCGATGGGTTATTTAACAATAGGTTCATTTTCATTACAAAATAAATTATGCACCGCATCTCGATTTTAATAATATGTGGAATTTTTGTTATAATATTATAACTGCCATGACTTGTTACTTATACTTAAATTACAACTGATATGAAAGGTGCCAAGGTATTCAGAGGTTAAAACCAATAATTAACAAGTGCCATTGTGTAACTGATATGACAAGTTCAATATAAGTGCCTACTTAATCACTATGATTTTCTGACTTATAAAAAATGAAAATAATATTGTTAAGGCTGCCTTGTCGATGAGCAGAACATGATTTTAACAGATTTAAGTCCTTTCGAATATGCCTAAAAATAAGGCAAACTTTTAGGAAAATAAGGCAAACCACCGCGAAAGGAGCTGTGTGCGTTACAACATCACATACACATACAGCTCTACCTCTATGTCTACTTAAATACATTTTATACATAATTATTATTTAAGTAGAAAAAATACCCTTATAAGTTTAAGTGTCCAATACTAAATGGCCATTTTAATAAGCAATTGCAAATGGGGTAAAACAGAAGAACTTCAAAACAGATAACGTTTATTTATTTAAAATAAAAATTGCGAATGATATTTTTAAACATCAAAATAGATAAATGGTTCCTTGGGTGGTCGAGTTTCTACTATAAATGATCAGAACGGAAGTTATACAGTGTGTACAGTATTGAATAGCATAGTAACGCGTTATTGAATAGCGTACCTACTACTATAGCGTTACTATGCTATTCAATACTGCACACCTGATATACTGATTTTCAGTTTTTAAACCCCTTCCACAGTGAGGGGGTGCGTCAAACTCAGCGGTCCTATTGACCCCTAGATGCCACACAGAAAATTTGAAAGTTGTAACTCAATCCGTTCGAAAGTTATCGTGCATACAAATTTCCAGACGGGCAGGCAGACGGACATACAGACAGACAGATATAATAAAATATATGTGTAGGTATTCACATACAGAGGTAACTAAACGTTCATCTGAATAATTATCATTCAATCAGTATAACAGAGAAAAATTTTGCATATTAATATTTAACAAGTTATAATAAGCTGTAGCAATACAAAATAAGTCAGATAATAATAATATTATAATATATAATACAGATATTTAAAATGTCTCAATGTCTGCCGTGCTGTGTTATATATTTAAATGCTAAGGGCTACACCAAATTATATTTTTAAAAAATCGAAAAATTTGGTTATTTTCAGCCGTATTTTGTCAGAGATATTAATATTTCGCTCGAAGCGATATAAATGTTTACAATTTATAGCATATTTTGAAACAATTCCTCTGTTCCTCGGATTTAGGGGGCATGGCCCCTTATGTACATTCTACTGTAAGGTACGCACAAACCAACTTACATCTGCAATCTGGAAAGTGACATTTCGCGAAGGTATAAATACTTTAACACTCGCACTACCAGTATGTGATACAATTGTACCACAATGCTTTTATTTGCCATTACTTCTCCTCCTGGCGAGGGGCAACCAAATATCATCTGACTTTCAGGTACCTTCCTAGAATATTGTTCTGCATTTTTTTAAAATTATTTTGAGTTTATTTGGACCTACACCTACATGGCAGTTACCAATGTGGTACAATTGTAATTGTACCACAAAAATTGTTTCTTGCATCGGGTGATACAAATGTACAACAGCTGGTAACTGCCATGTAAGCGAGAAAAAGCCTGTAAATAATGATTAAAAAAGATTTAAGTATTCTGGTTTCTTAAGAATTTCCAATAAAAAGGAATTAAATCGTGTGAAAATGTTAATTTTGGTTATTTTCAAGTAGAAAGGGATTAAATCGTGCAAAAATGGTTTATTTTGGATATCATGTAAAAAGTTTTTACTTACGCCTTTTCCAGTAAAATATGTTAAATCGTGTGAAGAGCTTTGTTTTAGGTTTTTCATTAAAAGGGAGTTAAATGGTTTAAAAAAGGACCAAAATCGAATTAACCCCTAGGGTGTGTCGGATAGGATGGATGAGCCTCATAATTCTTTTTTACACGATTTAACATTTCTTTTCTAGAAAAAATCCAAAATAAACCTCTTTTACACGATTTAACTTCTTTATACCTGAAAAAACTATTTTACATGACTTAACCCTTTTTTATTGAAAAAAACAAGATTAAACCTATTTGACATTATTTAATCCTTTTTTACAAACCTGTTAAACCCCGAGCATGACTCATGACTCTGTGCGGTACAAATGTACAACCGTTGGTAACAGCCATGTAGTACAAATGTACCACAGCTAGTAATCCGCGGAAGTTTTTATAAGTGGTAGTGCGAGTGTTAAACCATACACTTATCAGTTTGTGATACAATTAGGATAAACCCTTGAGCATAAAAGGCATGCGGATGGAGGCAAGTACTAGAGGTGTCATAACGAAATCTGAATTGCAACAGAACACATATAGTAAACTACAAGTACCTACCTAGTTAGGAGGCGAACTGATTAAAGAGCTTTTATATCGACAAAAGTAGAAATATTCACAACTTCCATTAATCAATAAAAATGGACAAAGGTTTAATAAAAGGACGTTTGGACATTTGGAAAACCAGAGAAAATTGTAAAAGATCATTTCGTGCTACAGCTAAAGGCATTTCATTTTATAAAGAGGAAAAGGAATCAACCAAAGAAGAAGAGTGGAAATCGAAAAATGTTATCATTTTCTATGATGACGGATTTTTTGGGATCTCAAATGGAGAAATACAATACCAGATTAACGAAAAGTATCTAAATCAAGCAGGACCTACTGAGGCAGAGTGGATAGACAAATTAGTTAAGAACGGTGCTATGAGAACGGATAAAAATGATTCTGCAGACGTTCCTGAATGCAGTGGTGAATTGTTTCCCTACTTTGAAGGTCATCTACAGAAACGAAACTACCTGTACAATAGGCGGTGGTTTGTTGTTTCTGAGGACACACTCACATATTACAAAGACGAGACCACAAAGGTTGAGAAAAGTCATATGGCAATCCAAAATATTGTCATCAGCAGTGATAATGATGATACTGGAAGAAAATTCATACTTTGGGAAGATATTTCAAAAAAATATGAATTGATGGCAAAAACTGATTCATTGAAAGACATTTGGGCAAATATTCTCTTGGCCAGGGGTGCCAAAATGGTAGATAATTCTCGCGATATGGAGAAAATTGAGGCCTGCGGAAAGTTTACCCCTGCATTATTATTCCCAACATTTTCGAATAAAAGTAAAGATGTCAGCGAATCAGAAAAACTGTCGGAGACTGTTCTCAAACATTCAACAACCGTTGCAAAGGCAATCCTGGTAAATGGGGCCGATCTTGCACTAAAACTATTATTCCCTGGTGCTGGTACAGTATTTTCGATGGCTCTGAGAGGAACAACTGCTGGTGCAGCAAAACTGATTGATTTCTTTACAAAGCCTGATTTCGAAAGCTTTGAAAAGCGAGTAGATGAAAAAGTCGATGCAAAATTATTTTACGCCTTGCTATTGCGATTGGAAGCTGAAATGTTTGCCACACAAAAGCGCTACAATAATATGCTGAACAAAAATTTCACCATGGAACAACGAGTGAATGAAATTCCCACAGCAATGCACTCTTTTGAACAAGTAATTCATACTGTTTCAAAAAGACCCACTTTTTGCGGCTAACTATTTTACCATGGCTCCATATTTGGTTCAGTTATCTTACTTTTACCTCGCATTTGCAAAATTGGCAGTTGCAATCCATCCTGCATATAAACAAGAAATCAAAGACGAAATGGAAAGTTTAGGGGAATCTTTAGACAGCTATAAAACGAAGGTAGTTCAGTTCCGCCTTGCTGCCATTACGAGACATGATACATTGGTCCGCACAGTTGCATCAATGGCAACACTGTTACCAGCTGTTGGGTATGCCATGACAAAAGCTATTGTGTCCGATAGTGAACTATTTTTACCACTTCCAATGGATAAAGTTACTGATAACTTGTACTTTTCGGACCCAAGCCAAAATCCTAGAGTAGCTTATTGCGATGAATCAAGCGGTTACGATGAATTTTTTCAAAATTACGTGAATGCGATTAAGATATTGTATGAGTCCTATTTTGACAAAATCAGCGAATCTTTATCAGAGTTTATAATTTCTGGATAATGTAAAATGTCACATTAAATAAACTGTCTAGAAATAAAAAAATCCAACAAACTGTATATATATAACCAATGTATTTCATTGTCACAAAATTCATTCTTATATCCCTAGTACTCTTGACATATTTTTTCCACCCTTGGCATTAACATGCATACACCTGTATGTGCCTATTTCGAAACTCCAATTGGCCCATCACCCTCACATGGGGTATACGTTTGCTGTGTGTCCTGTGTGCTGATCGGGTTTCTACTATACTACGTGGTAACAAGTATAATCATACACCGCAAACATAAGAGCATACAAGTGTATGCATGTTAAGTGTTAGTGTCAGAATTGAATTTCTTTTTTTATTCATTT
>JABASH010001869.1:0-23212 GCA_019776445.1 Tomocerus maximus | reverse complement strand
TAATCAGAGCTCTCAAGACTTGTGATGGATTTGATTCGTTTTCTTCAAAACTAAATCTGAATCGAATCGGATTCGATTCTACTTTTGACTAGTACTAATGCATGATTAAATATTACATCTAAAACCTTGCGTGCCTGAAACCGCTTTGTAATTGAATTTCTACGTCCCCCCATCAATTACCTGGAATAATGGAATTTCATACACACCTCCTCGTGACATATTAAGGTGATGTTTAGTGTACGACAATGTAGTTATATTTGACTGCTGATGGTCACGATAGCCTGTCACTTGAATACGAAGTAAAAGTGATTTAGCGGAAGTCAACGAACAGCCGATAGTGTCCACTTACATATTCCATTTTTATCTCATTATTTTATGGTAATATTATATGGACATGTCACATTTTATTATACAACAATGTATTTCCGACCGTGACAGTTTATGGCAATCCCATGTTTCATCTCTGACGCTAGCATATGAAGATATGCTAAGCTACGTAATAAGCTATCACACACCACTACTTTCGGTTTCCATATTGCATTTGGCATATCAAAAGTACTTATTTATAATATAACTATTGTCATATCAGGGCTTATCTACGTAATACTAGTCGCCCCTTCTAAAAAACTTGTAAAAGGATCTTACTTTTGTCTGATACGATGATTCCTGGCTATTAGATTTGATACTACCTTTCCAATCATATATTATATACATTTGTGCTGATTGCTAACATGATGTATTGCTTGCTTTTACTCACATTAGTTACTATATAAATAAATTGTAGAAATGTCTTCTGTATACCTCTATTTCTATGTATTCTCAATACTAAAATGGACGACAAAGTATCGTAAAAGAAACGGTCTGCTGGTTCGGTCGAATAAGATTGGGAATAACAAGGTTGCTGCTGCTGTAGAGGTAGAGAAAGAGATGAACATAAGTCAAGCCTTAAAATCTAGACACAGCAGGTAACAAATCTACGTTCTCGAAGAAAGTCTTGCAATCAACCCGTACTTATTGCTAGTAGGTAGGTAGGTACATATATTTTTGCACAAGTACAAGAGGAAGACAAGTGTGAATGTATATCCAAAATGTTAACTGTCTGGTCGAAAGCTGATAATGCATCACCTAACAAAATAACATGTCATATCAGAAAAGATACGAGAAACCCGTTTTCGTGAAATAATAGAAAGCAAATATAAAAAGAGAATTTCCCAAACCAACTCGAACTGCTTTATAAAGACCTATTCTAAAAAGAAAGCGACGCATTTATTATAAAAGAGTCCAAATGTGAGTCGTATGACAAACCGAACCGAAGCACAGAGAACTAAACGTAAAGAAGCAAAGCTAGGGGAAAATGCTTTCCGTTTAGCTGTATGAATACACTAGACACTATGTACACACATGTGTGTAAGTTCACTACAGAGAGAAATGAAAGATGGGAAAACGAAATCAAACCAAAGTAAAAGGAAGAAAGGGAGAAAAATCAAAACGTAATGTAATGTATCCTACGTCTATGCACTCTTTACTTAGGACATGCTACATAGTGTACTCTTATCTTATCTACAAATACCTAGCCATTCTATCTTCAGACGTTCTCCCCGATATTTTCTTTTTCTTCCGTTGCTTTTTCCATTTCTTCTCGACAGCCCACTCTACAATAGACAGTCAATGGAATGTAATGCAATGCCATACGATCAAATCTATCCATCTTTCTATCTCATCTCAACCGCTTCACAACATACAGTCAAGTATAAGTAAAGTAAAGCAATCTAGCGAAAATAGTCTGATAAAAATTCTATATATTTCCTACATCTTAAATCTTTCATCTTTTACAATGCTATAGCCTAATGTAAACACTATACAGTACATGTGCACAGTCAATATAAAATATTCTCATCCGTCCACTTTACCTTGGCTTCCTATAATGTCTAAAATAAGCTCAATCAAATGCGGTTCCAAGTTCCAAGCCAAGATGAGCAATGTAACGATACGCTCTTGCAGAAATTCTTCGATGCCATAAAAAGCGTTAATCATTTTGTTTACTATGTGTACTCTTCCTTCTAGTTTTGACCAGTTTGTACTCAACGTCGTTACCAGTTGACTCAATACAAATAAAGGAGAAGGAAGCAATTAAATGGAAATGCAATTACAGGAACAGTCAACACAATCGAAAAAAAACAATTTCAAGAGCAAATACACTTAACTTTTATTTACGATACATACCTTTCTCCTACGAAAAATACTGGACATTCTCAAAATTGTGGTTTAACGATTGCAATGCTTCCTTTCTTTAATACTTTCACCATTTTTACTGCACGAACAGATATAAAACGTGGCTTAGCACAGTCCCCCATAATTATTTGAATTGCTAATTCGTGTACACAAAAAATAATGGAGGTGGACTAAATTCTCATCATCAATATGTATAATTGTGATTGTTGTTCCCAAATAAGTTCTTATGTTCCATGTTCCATGGGATTTGTAGCCAAAATGCGATATGCCAATGCTTGCTGGATGCCAACCTTTCAAAAGTGAGCCTTAATGCTGGTGGCCTAGTCATCAATATAATATATAAAAAATTACAGAAATAGAGGAGTAAAAGATGTAAATATGTGTGTTGTGTGGACGGTATCGCCACAATAACATTCTCCTCTCTTGGATGGAAAATGGAATGGGTTTCTTGTTAGTATAATATACAGCGAATTAACAAACATTGCGTGAATACCATTCGTAAACATTTTTTGACTAGCATCTTGTATGTCTGTGTGTAGGCAGAAGATTAAATAATAATTAATAATACATGTAACAATATCCGGGATTCCATATCCACGTACACATCACAGATATGAAAAGTATTATGTAAAGGAAGACTTGAACATTTTCGAATTAATATATTCACTACTTTGCTTTGGCTTTCATCATTAACGTATTATCTGTTACTAGGAAGCTTTGGCTACGTTTTGTTCATGGCTCAGCATTACCTAATAAATGATAACAACAAACATAAAATATTACTATACCAGAAGGTATAGGTGGACTCGACTTCGACTCAAATCAAATACATGTCATTCCATACACACTAATGTTAAATTACTTTACGAAACAAAGTATCAGTTATATAGTTATATCTGTAGTTACAAAACCATTGATTAATGGCACTGAATAACCTGTTAAAGGAGTATATAGTGATAATTATATCACTTGTAATAAGCTAGTGCTGGAAGTAAGAAGTGTAAGCAACGTGGCTAAATGCACTTCTCTTTTTACGTGTTAGTTCTGGTTCTGTTTTCCTTTGTCTCAAGATGATCCAAATGAATTTTTCGATTTGCTTTCCACTTGAGCACTCCACCTCATAAAGGCACAGCAAGAGAGAGAAACAGAGAAAGCAGACAAAAGACTATGCACTCGGCTTAAAGCAGGAAAGAGCTATTCCCATCCTATTAATATCTCTCTTCTATATAGTATACTTCCACCTCACTGGTGTGATATGATGTAGGTGTATGCAAACATAAAAGGGTTATACTACAAGTAAAAGGCTAAGTTGAGGTTGGCAAACTCAAACAAGCTCGGCTCAACTCAATTCCTTCTTGACGTGTAGTTATGTTGCATGGGGCTACGCGTAGAAAATCAAGATATGGTAAAAAGGCTCGGTGTTGAAACACTAGAAACTTAAACTAAATTCAATTCAGTTTATATACACAGACTGTCAGAAAATAATAGAATGCAAGGTAGTACGGTAGGCAGGCTTGGTAGTGCAGTAGTATCCTTTGAATTGAATATGTATGTGCAGTCTTTGTACACGAGTAATAAAGTTGGTAAGTTTCTTTTCAGTGTGATTGTGATTGTACTTCAGTGCCTAAACGTACATTCCATAACCAACATACCATAAGTTAAGTAAACTGCTTTCTTCATTTCATTTGACTTCATTCCTGCTTCCCTTTCAGACAAGATCTAGAGAGCGGAGACGAGAAAAGATGCAAAGGTAAAGGAGTCAAAACAGGAATTGCACTGAACCCTTTTGATATCTTTTTGAAACATTAAACAGTTGTATATTTGATTGCCCTGACTTCCTAATGTAATTACCAGGACTCGGCGTGCTTTTCAATTTCCAAAATTTCATCTCAATTCAAAATTCAACTCTCGCTCATTAAGAATGTCTCATTCTCAATTAAACAACTACGATTTACGGAATGGTTTCGTTGAACTGCATCTCGCTTATTCCTTCACAGACAGCCTTTTGATGAAAACTAAAGGTCTGGTAAAGAAGTAAAAACAGCCAGAACATGCATGCAGATTTGTATTCATAAAGGAGCACTTTTGCAAAATACACAAACCCCCACCCCTTCAGTTGGTTTGTACTGACTGTGACTATCCAACTATACAATGTCATATACAAACTATCCATGTACATAATATACGTAATGTACACAGCTCCAGACTCCAGGCTTACTTATTGTGATTCTTTTTCTCTTCTTTTTTACTATTGTTCTCTAAACAAAATTTCAGAAATGAAAAGGCATACAAAGTTTTACCAGAGCATTATACAAATAACTTTGAGAAAGTAAAGATAACTTCGCGGGTTAAGAAAGGAAGCAGGGAAGTGAAATGAAGGAACATAATATACTATTAAATAAATTAAGCATTTGGAATATCGAATTTTAGTCTTAAGGGCGGGTTCCAGTAGTTGCATTTACACGTGTTTTCCTACTCCGCCAGATCAATGATAACTCACCTAATTGTCAATCAATCTTGACATAATTAGTCTCTAAATTAAGATTAACTATCCTGGAGCGTCCTAAGTTCGACATATTTCACAATTTTGACCTGTGGAAGTCACAGTAGGCAGATTTCAAAACAACATCATTTTTTTCGGTGAGATTCATTTAGGAATTTTTTAAAAAATTACTAAAAGTCTTTTTAGAAAGAAAAACGGCTTGTTAGGACCCTCCAGGACATTGAGAGAATGTCTGGTAAAAAAAATGTATTTTCCAAAACGACTTGTTTTTGAGTTACAATTGATAAAAGCTAAAATAAAACAATTTGAAGTTTTTTGTACTCAACGCAATGTAAGTTGATCGAGTTCATACGCTACAGCCCGTCGCCGTCCTTAAGTCTAGGTTCGGCACTTCGGCAGTCCGACTATGTGCCCTATGGGTCCGAAAAACTTAAAATCAGAACCAATTTTAATTTTATTTTTAACGTGATAACAGGACTAACCCTTAAGTTAGGTAAAAGTTGGCCCTGATCCACTAAATTAATTTTTACAGCAATGATAATTTACATAGGCTCTTGCCTATTAGGAAATTAGGAATGCACAATTCTACTAAAGATGCCTAAGTACTAAATAAGTAAGGAAAGTAAATACTTCTAGAAGCATTATGCATCATTTATAGCTGTATACTTTAACTTAACAATAGCCACAGATTAGAGACATTACAGTACAGATAACGGTAATTAACACCAGTATAGCGCAAGTTCTAAGTACTACTAACTAATACTCTGACGCAGTTGTGTAGTATTTTGCAGTTGCAGAGAAAATCCCGAGTGCCTTTTTGTACAAGATGAACATTACGCATCAATAATAAAGGCAAAAGGCTTCCCCAAGCACATCTGCCAACATCTCAAACACTTCACTGATCGTTAGGAAACCCATAAACCCTATAACAAACCATAGAAAAACCGCAGCATGCAATGCGATGCATTGACCCTTTAGCTTCTATCTCTCTGGATGCATAGCCATTCTTCAAATTCCAATTACTATAGACGAAAGTTGAAGTCCTCTGCCCTCATTCCTGTTCATCCCGACCCGCGATCATTTTCATATGCAAATTACGTTCTATTCACCCTATCCCTGCTAAACAGATCCAAATGTTGTTGACACGTTACAAGTTTCAGTCTCACAAGTATATTTAGAAATATTTACATACAAATGTACTAGCAGTAGCGAAACATTCTAACTTTTACATATTTATTCCAACTCTTGTGACGGTTGGATGCAATTTGTGCCGCCAATGATTGTATGCACTGCTTATATTATTTTACACCTAGCCTATTCACTCTATTCTACTGCACAAAAGTTTTGGACTTGGAAATTTGAAAAAACTTAATGTCAAGTATATTCATGAACTCAAACAACATTTAATATTATAGAACACAAACAATTTGAAGTATACTAATCGTAAGAAGATTGTTGTGAAGTGCATTAACTGCCAACAAGGTTAACTGGAGAAAGCTATTTAATATATCATCCGCAATAATTTAAGTATAGAATTAACTTCGGCCAGACACGCAAGGGCACAGAGTATAAAAAATAAGAGAGCACTTATAATTTGGTATTCATACATTAAGTGATTGATATGCATATCGTAAAAAACTGTATTGTAAATTGCTTGTAAAAATGATTGAAATGCAAAGTCCAAAAACAGAAACATCTCCACACGTAAGACATAATATAAAACTGACTAAGCTAACGGGCACAGATATAAATAGATGGAAACATCTTCACAGAGATTTTCACTTTGAATTAAAGTTACGAATGGATTTTCCTTAACATCTTCAGTTCACTGCAATGGTAGCTTCCATTGCCAAAAGGCTTCAAGTTATTATAAGCTACGAATGTCAGACAGAGTTGTCCATACAAGGCAAGGACGATTAGCATACACATAGTTTATAGTTATTGCCATTCTTTACATATTATTGGAGATAATATCATTACTAAAACTCCTACTGCCTATAGTACTTGGGAAGTCAATGCCAAAACTATATAACAAATATAAATGCTAAAATCGCAATAAAATTTCATCCTTTTACATGAAAACCGAGAGAAAGAATAAAGAAAATGAATAAGCGCATGAGACTTGGAATTGTGTTGTGTTATGCAATGTGCAATGATGCTACGGTAATGGCATTTCTCCGTCTCTTCATTACTACTAACAATCTGAATTATAAATATACTTCCTACTGCAAGCAAAACTTCATTCCTATGCAATATTCTATAGCTGCATTATATTTAGTATGATTTACGCAGCAAAAACTAAAGTACATACATAAACACAAGGTGGATTCTGGATCCCACTTCATCAGACGTACATGTAAATACGATAAGATAGTGCAATCATTGAAGAAGAAAAATTCCCTTGATATGCTGTAACAAATCCCTAATAGAGCCCATGCATTTTCCTTTGGATATGGATACTTTACATACGTAACATAAAAATAAAGATAAAAAACTGTGATTCCTCCCATTTTGCCTATCTAATGAAATGCTCAGAAACTCATAAAATCAGAGGCTCTAAACAAATTCGTCCACAATGTCCCTTCAGAGTACTTCAGTTTAATACAGCACACTAAACTATGCTGTATGAACATACTTCCTCTGTGTCCCTATACTTAAACAACCTAACACAAGACATACTCATTCCACAGAATCTGCACTGCTTTACACAAGAACACTACACCAAACGAAACCACAAGCCAAAACTAATTCAATCCATTCAGTCATTGCGTTGGCTGTAGCATTGACTTCGTTTCGTTCAACATTCGAGGCCATATACTATTGCCCAGGCTGGCTTACGCTTTACACACAAAATTCACTACATTCACTAAAGCGATTTTGAATTCACAGCACACTGTACTGTACCAGATATAGTGGGAAGCGAATCCTAGGTCTGACAGTAGTAAAGGATCCAACATAACAATACGTAACACAATGGTAATCTGCTCAAGCGTTATTTCACCACATCCGCATCCGGCTGTGTCTCTCTTCTCTTGGAAAAGTCACATTTAGGACAGAACTGCAACCCCTACTTCAAGTATACATCAATCCCCTTTGCCTTACTATAGGCTTTTTGGGCAAAAAACGACTCTATAGGTCACTTTTTGACTAAAAAACACAGTACATACCATTTTCAAGAATGAAGCATGTAGTCAGAAAAGCTAAGGAAAAAGCATACCGATTACAATTAATGATCAAGAGAAATTGTATACATACAATAAATACTTTTTTGCGACAAAGTACTAATTGGAAAACTTTCTCAACAATAGCAGTAGCACATAAATGGCTATAGATTGGTAGGTAATTGGAACAAATGACTCCATAGGTATCAAGTATATACAATGTGGTGAAGTAAAGCAATTTATTAACTACCCTGTACATAATATATACAAAGAAACAGTTGGTAACCGGCTCACCAAGTTTGAGAGAGGTTACTTTCTCCATGCAACGGAAAATCTCGATATATTTAAAGACCAGAGGGCTATAACGTTGTCAATGTCATATTACAGAGAAAAGAAAACCGCAGACACAGGAGAATATCACAAAGAGCACATCAGACGAGACCAGATCACAGTAAATAAACAGCCATATTATGTATGACCTGCATTGCTTCAATACAGAGGAAAGAGAAAATAATAATGTAAGTTGACCAGGAATACTACCACACCGAAGTAAAAGTAGCATTTGTAAGAAGCAGTAAAACCTTTCTATAGTAAATATAACGATCAGACAGTACCCTTAACACTTGTCATTCTTTGAAATGCAAGACTGGATAGATAGGCACTACACTGGAGTGGTGATAATATGCCCATATAAATCTAAGGCATATACCTATCTATATGCCCTATACTTATATTTTTCCATTTCATTTTCTATCTATAAAACGTGTAGGTATCTATGATTAACAACAAACATATATCTGTCATATAACTTTTATAACCGAAGCTCAACTTTCTCTCAACTTTCAACCTTTCACCCTATATTCAGTTTTCACTCGAATTGACTAAACTTGGGTTGAAATCCTTACTTCGCCTAGCTAGTTACTGGTTACCTACCTTGCTAAGCAATTTTCACTAAAGATACTAAAGAATTTCTTTTGCCTTCCTTAGCGTTGAAAATCTTGCAGCGTACCATTCGTTTTGATTCTTCGTTTCGCATCAACTTCCATTACGTCTCACTTGACTTGACATGATCTTCTTTTTTCTTTTCTCATCTGGCAATGTAAAATGTAATGTAATGTAACTTGATCTAGATTGCAATGTCAGATGCCTTTTTGTTAACACGGTCAGGTCAAGTTGGCGTATGTGGTGCACTCTAACAAGCAAGTAGGTATATTATAGCCCACTCTCTATTGTAGTCTCTGTTTCTGCTCTATACATTTAACAAGGGCATCGATAAAAAATAGAAAAAGTTACAACTGTAACAATGTACATACAATATCTAAGTTTTTGCTAGCTGAATGCTGATATCTGTAGAAAGAGGCTTTAATTTTTACAGATGTTTGACGGAGCAGTCTACGTAATTTCAGTGCAACGTATTGGGTCTAAGACGAAAATGCAACGAAGGAAACTAAAGGGGGTTTAGAGTCAAGTCAAACTGCATTACATATTGTATGTTGGAATATAGTGGACTGACAACACAATGGATGGGAAGAATGAGACGAAAAGTTTTATATATAGCATGTTGCTTTGGAATGTATTTGTTCTGTAAGTTGTGGAGGTTGGTAGACGTGGAGCTGGCCAGACGGATGGGAGAAAGTGAGTGAGAGTATGCATTTTCTAATATAAGACTCTGAACTGAAAGATATTCTGCCTTTGCGCCAAGCATTCTCGTCAGTTAGCTATAAAGATTCACACGGAGCTCTCTCCTCTCCTCAATTCCACTGCCGCAATCGTCAAACACGAAACTCTTCAAGTCTTCACCGAATTTTCAAATACTTTCTTCCCCACATCTCGTATTCAATACAAGAACAGAGGCGAAAGGAAACTAAACGAGACAAGACTGATTGACATTAACGCAACAGCATTGTTTGAACATTCTGGACTTGTAAACAAAATTGACAACATTCTCTACTCATTCTCACCTTGTAATCCCTGTCTTCGTTACACACAGACTCTTGTAAGTATCTAAGTATGTGGTAAAAGTAATCAAGGGTGGTTAGCCTATGGGGACTATAGCGTGGAATAAGGCATATCTGGTTTGTATTCGAGATGCGAAAAGGATTCTTTAAAACACTCAGACAGAGAGTCTGAATTTAGTTTTGATTTATTGCTACTGAAAGTGACTGTGACTAAGTGAGATATTAATAAGTGCACAAGTTATACAGTGATTGTGAATCTGCGAAGACAAGTCAAAACACGTCACAAAAACTAAAATCTGAAGATACATAATAGGAGAGTAAAAGGAAGTGAAAGCTTATCCGAGTAGTCAGATGAAATTGTGAAAATTGGGAGGGAAATGACAAGGAGCTAAACTGATGTGAATTGAAGTAAAGAGGATAAAATAGAGTACAATAGTGCAGAGTCCGTATTAGTGGGGACGAGAAGAGAATAGGAAGAAGGAACGAACAAGAGCCGTAACAACTTGCTAACTGAAAAGAGTCAATCCGATTCCAGTCAACTCAGCACTAAAAACATAATCCACAATTCTCTGCATCAAGCACACTTTAGCTTTAACAAGGCTACTTATCCTTCCTATCTCTCCAAAACATACATACGAATACGAAACAGAACAAATACGGAACGTAGCTTTCTCCAAAAACGACAACTTCATATTTGAATACATGCTCGCTATTCTTTTTCTTACTCAGTCATCTATGCACTCTCCACTTGAAAAACTTTCCGGCAGCAGCCATACCATGCCACATGAAATCCTCCAGTCTCTGACCTAACCAAACTATAAACCACAATATTATGATCTGACAAAACATAAGGGTATGGGAAGGAGAAACTAAAAACGTCACTGCACCTACCTACCTAAGGTTTAATACCCACTATTATTATACAAGAATCAAAAAACGAAGACTTTCTCCCGCAAAAACCACCTACACATTCTATATTCTATACTTACTTCAGTTCGATGGCTGTTTTATATTTCTTTATTTCTTATTCCTTTCCTTTCTATTAAGAATGCCGTTATTTTTTCAGTTTCCATTCTAACTACACACCGAAGAATTCTGTATGAACCTTACAAACCAAGTCACTGTGTTCTCTTTCTCCTCACTTTTATCTATCTATTACGTTACACTTGACTGGTTAACTCTTTTACTCTATTGTGTACATACATACGGCTTGTTGAAAACTATTCACGTTCTACTAACATACATTACATTGCATTAGAGATATCACTTCATATTATTCAACTACTACATCAGTACAGACATACACATATCGAATACTCGTTCTTCTTGCTTCAACTATCTATAAGTGAAAGTCAGTGAGTCAGCTCTAGTTCTAGTACTTTCCCTACCTTTATGTCGCCGTCTCGTCTCAGTACAGAATCCAAAAACTTGTAACTCTAACACCATTACATAACTAACGATATAAGAATATTTCTTTCCGATCCAAAAGAGTTGTACATTCTGTAGTAAGTAATAGATCTCTTAACTTGCAATAAGTAAGTGCAAGGGAAAGGGAAGAAAAACCAGGGATAACAACGTATCTAACCATCCTACTCTTTGCTCGGTGAACAATAAAGGTTATTTCAGCTCCTGCTGGGTAAGCAGGAGTAACTATGTAGGTGCCACATGTATTGTAAATGTAACGATATATTTACGATTATCCCTAAAGATTTCTACAGAAATAAAGTGAATTCATTTCATTTAAAATCTATCTCTGTCTGCCGTTTCGTCGTTTTATCCAGAATTTACAACATCCGGCTGAACGCAAAGTTCATCCTACACTGCACGTTGACACTACGGCTAATACATTGGACAACAACACAATAACTTGTGCATAAACTATAAACTAGGATGCTACCTCCTACTACCTCCTACTACCTCTGACTCCTATATTTACGAACGTGAAACCGAGCCAAAGCCAAACGTAAAGAGATTCCTTGAAATGTTCACAATTTCACAGTGCAGTTAAACAGGAGGAAAACGACAACAGGATACATAAACAAGTGAAACTAAAGTAAACAGTAAAGTCCAGTTAACCGTAAGCCAACTTAAACACACAGTAAGTAAAAAGCACAGGATTTGATCAAGGCCGGACAAATGAAGAGACCAAACAAATACCACTAAAGAACTATTTAGCCTGGGCTTACCTATTCCATGTTTTCGTGATTCATTTACGTTCTTCCTACCTAAGCCTACTTTAAACTACAAACCTTCTTTAAAAATATGTGGTACTCTGCACAATCCACACAGAGCACATAATATTATTACATCCTTCTATAGGCTAGCAAGCTGGAGAGCGCCAGACTAAAATAACAACAAGCTAAAGGAAATTAAAGCCAGCAACATCCCAATTACTATCTGCAGACGAAATCTTTCACAAGGAAAACAAGACAACCCCATAGGAGAATAAAATACTAACAACCTATACCTACGTTCTTCACCTCACCAATCTAGCAAACCACAGAAAACAAATAGGAAAACCTTGCCTACCAGACACTAGACACGACAAAGTAAATTAGTGACGAGAAGACAAGACAGATATATACATACATAATATACCTGCCATATAATTTTACTCTGTGTCTATATACAGATATTCGTCTGTATAATTCAGAAAAGGTACAAAAGGTAAGAGAGAAAGTCGTCGGCTTCGGTTCTTCCGGTATATCTTCTATACACACAGTTAAGTCATCATGATGACTATGAGCTATAGCTAGGGAATAGAACAGAACTGGGGTAAAATACAAATGAAACTAATCTAGGAAGACTCACACACATTACGAATAAAGTAGAGAAGGGATTCTACTAACAAGCCCAGCCAGAAGAACGAACAAGCAATGATAATAGCCAAGGATATTGTAACATTCATATTATCAATTGAACCGGTAGACTTTCTTTTTCTTTCTTTAGTACTCAGTGTCCCTAAATGAATCTGGTCTACTACAGAACATAGTAGCATTACATAACACAATGTAGATAGACAAGGACAGGAATGAGTGTATTGTAGTTTGTCCTAATGTAGGGGTATCTGTATAAATAGTAGAGAAAGGGAGATGCCAATGGGAATTCCCTCAAGAGATTTCCTCCGGACAAATCGAACCTGCCATTGTGAACTACTGATACTAATACTGTGTATTGTGGTGCACCGTCTGTACTGAGCACTTCCAAACATTTCCTATTATAGTTAGGTAGGTAAGGCCAAGGAAAGGAACATCCTTTCCTAACTTGTTATAGCAAAGTAAAGCAAAGTTCTTTAGTTGACTTGTCTGTGGAGACTGGCGGAGACTGAGTGAGTCCCACTGCTAATGCATATACACAAAAGTATATAAACACACTAACCAAACACAACCCAAAGAGACTTGACTTGACTCCACTACACTTGACTACTGCTCACCACACCACAAGACAAGATGCGACTATAGACAACATAACTACGTACTAAGTACACTACTAAAAAGCCAAGTTAACTCCTCCAAGTCTTCTTTTAGTTAGACTTTATGTAAGTTAAGTCCTCTATGCCCTTCCACTTTCACCTCTACTACAAATGCAGAGGCACATTTTATCTATGAATTGCCAGTCTCTAGTACATACATATATATACATACATTAAGACATATAATAATATACATGCATGTAGTAAGTAAGTACATTTCATCTCCAGTGGAGCTTGGTCTGGCTTAGGTAGCTTTCTCTCAGTTCTGTCCTAGTCCTGTCTCTTTTATGATACTCAAATACTAGACGGCAGTTACAGAGGGAAGTATTGCGAGAAGAAGGAAGCTAGTAGTCAGTGTAGGAGCAAGACCAAGCCAAACCAGGCGGAGAAACTTTTCTCTTCTTTGTGTGAAATGGATGGAAGTAAGAAGTAATGTTCTTTTGACTTGAGTTCTTCTCCTTTTCTCACTCACAAGACATTAGCCAGTTGACCCTAGTGTAAGTGCAGTGTAGACAGAGAGATAAGCACAAGACCTTGAACTAAACATACTATATACTTAGCCTAAACTCCTCTATAACTAAATACAAATGCACGACATCAGTTTCACACGTCAACTTACTTACAGTCTCATAAACTACTATTAGACCTCTCTTCCTTTTCTTTGAATTTGTCTTTCGATCACTTTCACACGTTTTCTCCAACATTAATCATTTAATTACCTCCCATCACACCACTTCCACACTTACCATATGTTCAGACGATAAAAAATTGTCACTTCTGCTACTAACTACATAATGCCATGCAAATGGCTAATTCACATGATTATGCTATTATGCACGTACCAAAATGATTTCAATTAAATGACAAGCATTGTTGCATTTACTTTCCCATGAACTAGGAAATTCAAACTATCTCGGCAAAAGCACATATCCATTTAATATAAGGACTTTTCGAAGTAAAGAGAAAGTTAATTTATCTTCATTCTGCCAGTATCACACAGGTAAATAATATTCCAGGTTAGGTCATATTTAGACAAGCAATTGAAATTACCTAAAGGCATGCTTTTTTGAGTTTTCTGTGAGATTTAAATGGAACAAGGACGTAGCAGCAGGTAGTAGAGAATGCACTGCATTTGTTTTGATATCAAAATACGAGATCTATGCTCAGTGCATAATCGTACATAGGTATATGCATGTATTTAATACTCTGTTGTGTATACTGTATTAAATAGAATGAACTTTCCTTTGAGCGTTGGAGCAAATCTTCCCTTTTGCTTCCCTTCCAACAAATTACGCATCTAATATACCTAACTGTGTATAGGTTTGCTACTTTGCTATGTGGCATAGAGAAGTTGTTTATGAAGAAGCTGGAAATTACAAGGCAGAAGTAGGCTACATAAGGAAATATATGTTTCTATGTCTAAGTATAAATGTCATGATATAGGTACACATGGTAGATGAATGTACTCGACTGCTATTATATAGCAATAGAGTGATGTGAGTTAATTCACTGACGATGGGTAAACTACATGAAGTAAGTTACAACCTTTCCTCAAAAGCATAAAGAAATGATGAAAATCCAGTAGATATAAAAGACTATGTATAACTCTGCCTACATTTCTTTCATACAGACAAATTCACTAGAGAATAGAGCGGGAGTCAGAATACCCGGACTTTTATTTCCTATATAAATTAAATACAACTTGCTCTTTCTCCCTTTCCATTACTTCTTTTTCCGGTCTGGTTTTCTCCGGTGTGCTTTCCTTTCCATTCTGTTTGGGATAACATGGCATGGCAAGATCTACTATCCGTTCTTCTGTCTCTGTTGACTTTCTAGTTCTCGTCCCAACGAACCAAACTATCAAGAAACCGATCGAATAAGTCTTTACACTCATTGAGACGACCGTCTTACTTTCATTGCAATAGCACAGTGAAAGTATGTATGGACCCTCGTTACTTATGTATTACATCACTTAACATATATATACTTATTATACCATTTCAAAAATACTAATAAGTATACATGGTACAATAGGCGCAAAATAGTGTGGAAACTATTTATATAGTAACCCACCGAACTTATCTAAAGCTTAGGAACTAAGATGGTTTGGCTTAGAATCCCATTTCAGACTTATTTGCTCTTTCTTGACGACAACAAGGCACTAGTGTCAAGTCAACAGTACTTCCCCATTAAAAACTCACTCGTACATTCTCTCAGAACATTCTGTAGTCCCTAGTTCCCATTCTGTGCAAGTACTACTAGATATAGAACTATGTTACATAGGTCCTGTCATGCCCTTTTCTATAGGACATACATCCATTCATTTCTATTCACTTCAGACTCAGACGTCTTTTAGCAAACCTGTAGTGCACAAAACAGAGTATTCTAACTTTCCCGTCTTATCACATTCTTCTTCAGTTCTCACAGTCTACAACATCTTTATTCTTCCACCTAAGGAAATACATTTTCTCTCAAAACAACTTTCACTGCATAACTTCTTACATGTAAGCACCTAATACATTCTGATCCAACACTTAGTCTTTGTATCTTTTATAAATAGAGCAGTCTTGCAGTTCCAGGCATAGTAACTACAATGCAGTTAAGACTTACGCAATCAATTTAACAAGAAACTCCTCCAATAAACCAACGATAAAAGGAAAACCAAACATTTCCTACTTAGTTTAGTAATCGCAGAAAACAAAACACTAAATTCAAAACAAAATTTAACACAACCATAACCTACTGCAGACATAAACTTTGCAATGACAGCTTTACCCGGTAATGAAAACAAACATTTACCATGCATTTTACGATCCAAGCAATGATGTAAGTTGGAAATAAATAAATAGCAAACTGGTGCGAATATTTTATATCCTTTAACTATAAGTATATTCCTAGAAAATCGAATACCCCTTGTTAACTTTACATTAGAATATCAAAATAGGAAAAAAATGTCTCACTTTGCTATTGACGGGGTAAGAGGGTAAGACAAATTCAATTTTCGACCTACCTCTTTATTGATAAAACCTTAAGATTGAGATTGAGCCATAGAAATATACCTAAGGCATGAATAGTAAAGCTACAGCTAAACGAAACAAGTTTCAAGAGGTACTAGATGAGCTGCTTGAGTAGATAAATGTCTTAGAAACCTGGGAATGAAATCCATATCCAAGTTCATTCTGTGTGCTAGAGCGAAGTGATTCCTTTCAACAACAGCCACAGTCATATTACATATTTATATGGATTGGGAGAAAGCAACGATAAAATGATATCTTTCTTTCTTTGCACCCAACCAAATAGTCTTTTTGTGTGTTAGCATAGCTGTCTAGACTCTGACTCTAGACCTTCTGAAAATAGAATGCAAATCAAGCTAGAAAGTGCCCTGCTTCTCTGAAGTAAAAGTAAGTACTCTTTTGAAAGTCATCACACCAAAACCCTGCATTTCGGTTTTCATTCACACTGAGCAATTCCAATTCCATTTTTCTCTCGCGCATTACTTACACACACACATCTACATATCAATAAGACTTTTCAATTTCGGAAGTAATTCTCACTAAAATAGGTAACACTAACACTTTGACAGCTTTGCTTGTCAATATAAGTCAACAGCAGTACGCACTTCAATTTAAGTAGACACTGTACAATGGAAAGTAAGTGTAACATCTGAAACTCCCTCTGGAATAATGTTCTTAGCGAAGAAACTAGAAAAAGAAGTCTAAGATTTTTCATTTTTCAAACATTTTAATGCGCTGTGTAGAGAATCATTTTATCCGCATTTGGAATCACAAATATACACATCGATCACTTTACATCTTTCGCTTGAGTGTCAATTGAAAGATATCCTCATGCCTATTTACGTCAGGAGGCATATATTCAGTCAACCGTCAGACAGAAAAAGCAAATCCCTTACATTACATAGAAAAGTAGATAGGAAACTAAATTTTTACGAATAAAAAGGCAAAAATCTAAGCAGTAGTATTGAGAAACCTTAAAAACATGTCATCCTCCGATGAAGACTAAGGTCTCATCATTTTTGTCTCGCAAGAAATGTTTTACTCTTTCGGAATTTTTTATAGATTGGTTTTATTACTGTATCGATGTTACATAGGACAGGATGTAGTACTTTAGTGCTGACTTGACTGACACAAAAGAGATATATTCTGATGTACTGTCCAGTCTACACCGATTTGAGTTAGTTTGCTTCTGCCTGATTCTCGATAGACAAAAGAGTCTTTATTACATTTTCGTGTAGCTGTAGAGAAAAATTGCCTAGTAGTAAGTGGATATTTTTCAAAGAGATTCTGTCAGTGAGGTCGGTCGTTACAGCCAAAACCTAATACGTCTCTGTTCTTCCGATGTGGTAGTACATACGTACTCCATTGTTTCCTTCCTTAACAAAAAGTTCATAAGTATGCAATGGAGGGAAGATGAGAAAGAGATCCAATCCGTGATCCGCATTGACCATTTTTCATGATTCCATTTCGTTCGCAAAACAGACAGTTATGGAATAGGACTCACGCAATAGCTTGCAAAGCCACGTGACATTACGAACTGACTCAACTGACATGATACCAAGAAAGGAAGGAAGTGTAGTTCTAGATCGTCCAATATTACTTGTTACTCACGATCGGTTTAGTTTAGTGCTGGAGTAGCATTATAGTATTTATAACTTTGATTTCTCTATGGAAAAAGAAAAAATTCCACGTAGAGTCAATAAACCAGAGAAAATCTGCCCTAGTCAGTAGTCTGGAAGTATAGAGAAGACATCTACGTAGTGCTTAAGTTTGCTAATACAGTAGCGTTCCTTGAATAACAGCAAATAACTCAGATCGAAAGACAAAACCACATCAGTGGAGCCATTCTATAGCCACACTTCCCTCCACACACATTAATTCCAACTCCCGTTTGCTTTCTATCAAGTCAAGTCAGGAGAAAGTGAGAAGGAAATGTTTTGACGTCACTAAAATCTGTTGTTTTCCGTTTGCTCTGTACTTTTCCCGACTTGAATTAACCCAACACAACTGCGATAAGCCAAAGCCAAGCGCCCCGTATTGTTTCCCTTTTCCAATCCAACCAACTAAATCACAACAGACCGACTTAGGCCGCAAAAAATCTTTTTGGAAGAAAACAAAGCAATAAACGGCTATGGGTCACTTATCTCTTGTCATCTGATCTTCAAGCGAAATAGAGACAACACAAAATATAACAGGACATGTATAAATGCATAAAACACTCCAGCTGGCAATCCTATCTCCTTTCCTTCCCCACTGTGTAACTGTGTACAACACATCCTAGCAAGAAAATGTATAATTTCCATGTGCACCACTCAATTAAATTATCAGTCAACTAGCGAGAAGCAGGCGCCCGACTCTTTACATCGTCTTACTTCTTTCATCGTCATAATGGATAATTTTAGGTTATCTTCAATGACTTTTACTTGCTTTTTCTTTTAATGAGAACCAAGAAAGGGATATACAGCGAAATGCAATGCACCAGACGACATAAATAGTTTTGCACAACTCTCAGAGAAAAGTGCACGTATATTTTCGTAACAAAGTTTGTCTTTTAGTATTCTTGAAGAATAGTTGATTTAGAAGAGGGATAATGGCCAAGAGCCAAAACTCGTGCTCCCAAAAATTTCACTCATAAAATTTACTTGCTTTCTCCTAACATTGTATGCACATACATATGTATAATCGCAGATAGCAGCTAAGTTTCTAATATATATATTTATTCCCTCCGAGCCAGCACACAACAGAACAGTCACAAGAGAGCATTACATACATACTTTTACAGTAGCAGCTAGCATAAGTATACACGCATGCAGAGATAACATTCAGATACTCTTCCTCACATCACATTCACTCTTTTCTTCTTATTCTAACAACTTTCATTCCTTTCTCTACTGCTTTCTCCTGAACTCGCATTCTTGTTTTCAGTAGCTTTGCTTCTATAGTTTTTCCTTTCCCTCCAACTATCCCCCATCACATCACATCTCATTCTCTGCTATTGTGTTGTGGTTTACTTTAACTTACTTTCCCTGCCATACCGTACTAAAGCACTTTACAAAGCACTAAACTAAACCCTTTTCCATGCACACAGAAACAGAGAGATGCGAAAGCCAACTTAACAGAACAAAACCAAAGATCCAAAGGAAACGAAAGAATGAAAGAGGGAAAATGAATGCAGTCTCCTTAGTACATATATAACGGAACGAACCAGCGTTAAGAAAAAATTATCAAGTGGACTTTACTAAAGCGTACGAACTAAACCCTTCATTCTGTGTCTATTATACAGCTACGGCCAACAGAGAGCGGAAAGGAATGAATGGCCTTTAAGAAAAGAACAAGAAAAAGCGAATCCGGCAGAGAAATAGAAAAGAGACACTATATTTTCCTCAAAATCTTTTACCATTGTTAGATTACAGGGCATAGGCTGATTCAATACATTGTTTAAATAGTAGGCAATATCTTTTGGAATACAAAACTAAAGTAGCGTATATCATAATAGGATATCTAAACATATTAGATATAGTAGAGTATTAGCCGTAAAAAGTAGTAAATACTCATAAAGGCAAAAAAACTGTAAAAAGGCTATAGTAAGGAAGTCCCACAGCCCCAGCAGAAGTTCACGTTACTCTAATATCGATGGGAGATTCACCGTTGCCTTTCCCGACGTGATTAGTCGAATCGAATGTTATGCCATATTGTGCACACACGTATAATGTCTAGCCATAGGGGTACGTTTTATACGTAACTTAGTTATAGTCAGCTTACACAAACAACGACCAAAAAAGAATCTGGATTCTCATTCTTTGAAGGGAGCAGCTTTTGAACAGACTATATTACGTTAAGTGTGTTATGTGGGACCGCTTCACTTTTTTCCCCACTTTCCAAAGTGACATAATAGACCGACAGCATGAATCTTCGTGAGCCAGAAAATTTCTTTGCCAAAATACATACCACCACTCTCACTTTCTTCCATTATCCTGACTCATACTGAGCTTTGACAATGCATGATATAATGGACACATTCTGAAGTCTATCTGCTATATGTAGATAAAATGCATCCCATATAAAATACCTTTATACAGTCACACGACCTTTCTTTTTAAATCCTATCATTGTATAGCCCACCCATGTACTCGACGCTATGTCCATCGTATTTATATGGCTTGTTATTAAATTCTCTAACTTTATAACTATATGACACTATGTATAGACACAGTAGCTAGATTGGTATCTAAACAATGTATAAATAATAATATCTGTACAGATGAAAAATACACAAACCGAATAGGAACCGGGTTCTGAAATTCTTATGCATTATACATCAAGTATACATAATATGCATCCCTTGTCTATGTCTAAGTTGTCTACCTAATTTGGTTAATTTGCATTCCCTACAATGTAGAGTATGTAGCAAGTAGAGTAGCAACTACTCGTAGTATAACATTCTCCTTTTCCATCAGCTTCTACTCTGTTGTAGCTTAAATTGACAATGAACTTGCTAGGTTGAAAGTACGACAAAGAATTAATTGAAGGAAATTAAGTGCCCGTAGTGTAGTAATTAGACTCTCGTCCTGCATTTTAATTGAGTTTTTCCCCACTTCTGTTTCTTTCCATTTCTCTTATCGCTCAACGTAATGAAATGTACCTAAGCCTATTTCAGGTGAAACTACCATGTTGGTATTTAAACACAATTTAAAAACAGTAACAGGAAAGCATGAGAGAACACTGAATAATCTTTACGAGACCCTACCTTACTAATTAGCAAACATATGGCTACTTTACACAACAGTTCAACCCGTATCATCTTGCCAACTCAAAAAATAACTAAACTACCTACGCAACTTGCATTACTTACCTACACTACAGTACTCTACACAATCTTCTTCCTAACTAAGCATAAAACAACATTGCTAATTATTTTGATTGTATAATGCCTCTGCTGCTCCATTACATCATATCCTTTTGTATTCTTTGTGAGAACACAACAAAGTTTTCTATGAAGTAGTCAAGAGTAAACCAACAAAAATTATAAAACATATAACTACATCCATAGATATAGCTATATAAGTAGTATACTGTGTATTTTATACTTGAAACTTCTTAGAATATTCTATACTATAACTAGGTAACTTAAATTAGCAATCTAGTGGAAACTGAGTGGAATGCTTGAGAATTTAACTTTCACTGACTACATTTACTTTCACCTGTTTTATGTATGTGTACACACAGCAAGTACTGTTACTCGTTCCAGACTTAACATAGGATAAAATATGCTGAGAGTCAAAATCTGACCCTAGTGGTCCCTGGTCTACGGCTTGGTTAGATGATGCACATACATTGCCTGACTAGAACAAATTCCACTTCCACGGCAGACTTTCGCGTTTCCTAAATTCTCCAGATCTCCAGGTCTGTTCATCTTCCTGTTCTTCCTTGCCCACACCCACACTTAATAGTTCGTAACTCTTTTCCTCTCCTCGCTCATTGTTCAGTGTGGTGGAGTATGAGTTAGGGTGTAACGCTAAAAGAATATCAAGTTAACTAGCGCAAGCAATGCAACTGCCTGGCCTAGTAAGAATTATGCACAAGTAAAAGAGCAAATGTGAACTACAAAGTAAGCCTCCTTTAGTTCTTTCATTTTCAGACTAACGACAAGCTAAACTGCAGGATACAGCGAATAGACCATTGTATATGAAGCAGATTGAGGACGATACTTACTTAAACTATAATTTATTCACCAGCACGATGTCAAGCATTGCTATCATGCAATCCAATCTCGTAGCATGCTCAAATAAAATATTACCCAGAATTATGAGCTACTGCCATATATATATTACTTACTATTCACAACTAAAGAATTTCTCCTCTTCAATTGTACTGAACAAAAGAAACAGCCAGAATCTAGAATGCCCTTTACACAGAATTCTCAAATACTATATATTATGTAATAGAAAAAGAAGAAAATGCAAATGTTTTCACACAATAGACTGCTATGTGCTCGGAGAAGAATAGTCAGTTATGTGTGTATCATACTTCACCTTCAGAAAATAAACACATGCAAAAAGTAACCGTGCATGATACACAAAAAATAGCAGAACTTGGTTATTGCTTCCGAAAACTCAATGTACACTGTTAAAGAGGGATGAACGAGGCACGCAGAGCAGGGAACTGAATTCAGCCAAGCACTAAAAGTTGCATCGTATGACACACATCTTTCTCTTTTCCTATCTGTGGAGTGAAAAGTAATTTTCAGATGAAAGAAAGCATCGTCACCTAACATAACGAGTTGCCTTACTCATGTTTCCTCTATTTCATGTCTGCTCTGAAATCCGATCCAGTCAAACTAACCCTCTCACTATATCTTTATCACCATCCACTCCTTTTTCTAGCCAAAATCAATACCATATCTTAACAAACTACTTTTCTTCCTCTATCTTGATGGAACAGTCAGCAGTAAAACCCTACAGTTAAAAATCTCTTCCATGTTAGTCACTAATAGCCTTGAAACACTTTATTTATAACTCAATTAGGAAACAAATTATAAGAAATCCTTTCCTAACACATTTATTTTCCACCATTCTAAAAATCTTTCACTACTTACAAGGGATTGGGAAACCTGAAACCTTCACATAGTCTCACACTCACTCAGTCAACGTTCTGTAATGTTTTTATTTCATAAAAATCACGTTTTAATGTGATGTTTTTATTTCATAAAAATCACGTTCTGGCTTATTGTGGTCTCTACTCGACTTGTTTCACCACTAATGAATGTAATTTTCAGTTCGTACCTCGAGACAGGCACTAAAACAACGAAAACCGAATAATCTCAATGTGAGAGTGACGAGCGAGAATAGCGCACTAACACACTTGACATTAAT
>JABASH010001868.1:0-23213 GCA_019776445.1 Tomocerus maximus | reverse complement strand
GGGAGGTTTTCTACCCGGGGAGGTTTTCTACCCGGGAGGTATTAGGGTAGAATCCATTTGCCTGAACCAGTATATTACTGCATTTGATAATGCTATCAAGCATTTTAATATGGATACTAAAATAATGCGCGTAATCCCACTAAGTGTTTCATCCGTATTCGGTTCGGTACATAGTTTGTATTGTAAGTACAGCTAATGCTACTACGTGTAATTGTTGCCCCATTGGAATCCGAATAAGTAGGGATAGATTGGGAGTAAATCACAATGTGAAGACATTAAAGATGCAGTTCATTTATCACTTATTGTAGCTTTAGGATTAGTGAAGGAATGGTGAATGCAATGTGTAAAGTGCCATGTAATGCACTGCAACAAGGAATCCCTACCGAACCGGAAAAAGACCGACAAGGACTCCCTGCTGGGATCCACAGGAGTTGACAAACATTCATCTACTCTAACTACCCATTTATTTCCTTTTCAGGGGTCACGCCATCCCATGCCGTTCGACCTACACTGCACACACTCAGTCAACTACTATCTCCAGCTATACAACTCAACACGATCACTGCTTACCTTCGGTTCTTCTCTATCTACTCCTGTAACTGTATCAATAAGGATCTAGACTCAGACGCTACAATAGAATTTATTGTCTATTAAGAGCTACTAATATCACTGCGAATGTAATTTATAACCTCCAACTGCTATAAGCAGTGTAATGTCATAATATGATTACGCAGTGTACGATATCAAAATATTATTACTTTTTCTTGTCTGCTCCAAGATTTTTTTAAACTGCCCACTGACCTCCTCACTAACCTTCCCTTTTCTATTAATCTTAAGAGATTTATTCTTCAAAATTTCAAAATCGTAGCAGTCCAGTATAGAGAAGACTCAGGGAAATTATAACTGAATATATATCATTTTTATTGCTTCTTCGAAGTTTATTGTCATCAGCACAATTGTCATCATAATAAGATTATATAGTGCAATTTTGTCTCTTTAAATTTATTTGGCGAGTTGCTTTCTGTAAAAAATACTTATATAATTCGTCATCTGAGGAAATATTCCATCGGTTCTTCGAGTTCGATATCCATGTCCTCTTCTCCCGAGGCCAGTAAACCCTCATCTAGGATTTCGTGCTGATATTATTATCTTTTTTATATCATGTTTTTAGTAGACAAGATACCTACCAAAAACGCTTCCAGAGCTGGAACCTCTACCAAAAACGCCTCCAGAGTTAAGGCCGCCACCAAAAACGCTCCCAAAGCTAGAGCCACCACAAGCGCCTCCAGAGTTAAGGCCGCCACCAAAAACGTTTCCAGAGCTAGAGCCGCCAAAGCTGCCACCAAAAACGTTTCCGGAGCTAGAGCCGCCACCAAAAACGCTTCCAAAGCTAGAGCCACCACCAAAAACGTCTCCAGAGCTACAGCAGCCACCAAAAACGCTTCCAAAGCTAGAGCCACCACCAAAAACGTCTCCAGAGCTACAGCANAGCCACCACCAAAAACGTCTCCAGAGCTACAGCAGCCACCAAAAACGCTTCCAAAGCTAGAGCCACCACCAAAAACGTCTCCAGAGCTACAGCAGCCACCAAAAACGCTTCCAAAGCTAGAGCCGCCACCAAAAACGTCTCCAGAGCTACAGCAGCCACCAAAAACGCTTCCAAAGCTAGAGCCGCCACCAAAAGTGTTTCCAGAGCTAGAACCGCCACCAAAATCGCCTCCAAAGCTAGAGCCACCAAAAGCGCTTCCAGAGCTGGAGCTGCCCCCAAAAAATGGATTTCTACATCCTCCAAAGAAGGTTTCCAAATCAGCAAAAGATGAGACATTATGACCAAACTTAGGTAGTCCAGCTGATGGCTGGCTTAGGTCATACTGACGACGTTTCTTTTCATCTGACAGTGTTTCATAGGCGTGTGAAATCTCTTTAAACTTGTTATTTGCCTCTGCCACATTATGAGGATTTTTGTCAGGGTGCCACTGCAAAGCTAACTTACGATAGGCTTTTCGTATTTCGTCACTACTGGCATTTTTGGGTACTCCCAGAATTTTATAATGATCTAGGGTCATTCTTGAATCCTAGGAAAAATAAATTGATATTGATTGCATCTTAGTAGATATGATTTCAACTGAATTCAATGCAATCCCCATCCGCTGCCTGAAATGATAGTATAAGTTCTTTTGAGAGTGCTAACGGTCTATAAATAAGAAAATGATATGTACTACATACCTACATAAGTACTCCAGCCAATTCACTTCTCCAGAGCCAGTTTCAAACAGATGATCAACTGTATGCCAATATTTACAAATGTCGCTAGTTGAATGTCGCAATAATTCTATCCTACGATGAACTTCACATGAGATTTATTTGTACTTGTCATAATTGAGAAATGGTTTATGAACTATGTTCATTCATGATGAAGATTGAACCATATTTAGTCCAATATAACTTCATGGCCAACATCAGGGTGGTTGACATGACTTCACAGTTGCCAATAAAATCATCGTCATAAATACCCAATCAGTGGTATTTATAGCGATCACTTGCATATACCACCCTCTCTCTATAAAATTAAATTTTATACACACTGCTCCTATAATAATTGCGTCATAGCGCTCGCTTTTCTCTTTAGCCAATATAAAGATGTAATTTTGAATAGCAGACCGAAGTGTATACGGTAAGCAGTCAAGTAAGTAGTAGTGCGTAGTAAACAACAAAAGGAACAAAGTTATCTGTCGTGGTGTGTATGATATGATAAGTATCTGTTAAAGGTATTATTTATTTATTTGTACTTATTATGTGAGCATAGAAGACAAGAATCAGTCAGTAGCTACATTCTGTTATTATGAAAGCACGATAGAAGAAGAGATTGTAAAGAGTTGAAATTCATGAGGTTTATTGCTGTGATCGACTGACAACCTTTTGAAAGATTTGTGTGGTAAAGCAGCAGGGAGGGCATGAACTCATTCCTTAACTTCATTATTCACATTAGTTATCAATTATTTTTGAAAAATTGCTCTCTTCTCGCTAACTACGGAGAACTGGTTAACCAATCGTATATCATTTTTATTTGAAGCATTTATAAGCATCATCATTGCAGTTTTAATTCAATCTCCACATAAACCATATTAGTCCAATACAGCTTCAACTACTTATGGCAATACTGTACTATTTATACTAATACTACTTTTTGAATCCTTGTCTATAAAACATTCTGTACTTAATCTTACCTATACTATAGGTACCTTACTTATTCCTGGCAAATACCTACAATATTGCAACTAACATGCTTTGGTTTTACCAATCTGAAACATTGTTAAACAATTTATATAATTGTCTTTTTAATACGAATTATCGGTTATTTTCATATGCATAGTGTAATTAATTATTTTGGTCCTATGGTCGAGTAGTGTTATGGTATTATTATTGTAGTATCAGGTTTCTAAAACAGAGAGCAGAGGGATTGCTAGTTAGTTATGCTTGGCCCTGACAAAACTGATTTCTATTAATTAGCTTTTGAAGGAGGCTGGGTTGTATTATAGAATGATATCATAGCTCTGTTAATTTTGTAGGCAAAGAGTGGTCAAAGGGGAATTAGCGTGTGTATGTGGCTGCTGACTTAGCTAAGTGGTTTTAATCGTGACAAGCCTCTATTTATTTCCTGATAAATGACACCAAGCAATGTAGCATGATTTTAGGAAGAGGTATCTATCTACATAATCTACGACACAGCAACAAGAGAACAAAACTGAAAACATATACTACTTAGCTCTTTGGCAGTAGATGGTGGAAAGATTTTTCATGCATGTTAAATACTAATATTATGTTCTCGCAGCCCAACCATGCTCCATTCTATTACGCTAGATTACATTGTACATATATCACATCACATATACAGTCCACAGGGATATTAGGCACATTAGTATAGATTTAACTAAGTATATATGAATGAAGTGATATGATTATATAATGTGCACGATACGCCATGCTGCATTAGCAGTTTGTTATTCGTTTAATGTTCGTGGATATCATTATAAAAGGGAAGATCTTAAGATACGTCAATGGCTCACATGAACTTTTACAGCTTGGGCCTTATCTCAGGATGTGCTCCTGTGTTCATTTACATGCTGACTTGTCTTAATGTATTGCTATGCATTTCATTTGAAGTTTACATGCCCTATCATGTGTTATTGCTTGTAATGCTCAATGCTCCGTGTCTGCATCATTTTCCTATTTATAAGAAAGACAGGTAGGCAGGCAGCTCTATAATAAGTCTCTGTGTATGTACTCATTAATGCTTATTATTGGGAAGTCAAATAGTCTCTATATTCTCTGTAGGAAACATTCACAAAACTCTTTCCTTCTCCTATTACTCTGTTTCTGTTCAGCTCGACAGAGTTTTTGTGTTCCTACAGGCCTCTGAATTGTGTTCTTATAGCTATGCATATTTATCATCTTTTGCCGAGTTCGACTAGGATACTCATAGCTTCATTAGGATGATTGGCAGTTTCAATTAACATTGTGAACAAATGTGAGACCTCCTTTGAGTTCACTTGTGATAAGCTGCACATTCCCTCTATCCTATGTTAGTATTTATGGTCATCACAGAACAAGACAGAATAAATATTATCAGTCTCGGAGAAACATTTCTGTCAAAAAACAAATATTGATATTGACCCATAGGAAAAGGTTGTTGCAATTCTGAAATTAATTTGAAACGGTATGGTTGCGTTAACTAATCAAGTTGAAAATGGGGCCAAGATTTTCCCGTTACAAATGAAAATAAGAATATTTTTGTACAAAGAAAATTTGTATAATAAGGATTCAATGATCAATCCATTTAGGCCAAAGTGCAAAATCAATTTAGGCCAAACCAGAAAATGTAAAAACCCAAGGCCAAAAAATAGCGGACATAGGCCAAAAGTAAAAATAGTGACCAATGTCTATTTATGTACAATATTGCGCCATTATGCTATCCATGGTGAATAAGGATATACTAAATGAAATGTATGCTTGCTTACCTTATAAATCAATAAAGTCATAAGACCATCGTCAAAATGAGTAAATGTCTTTATGTGCTACCAATATTACACATAAATACACATTAGTCACTATTTTTACCTTTGGCCTATGTGTCCGCTATTTTTTGGTCTAATGAAGTTTTTACATTTTCTGGTTTGGTCTAAATTGATTTTACATTTTGGTCTAAAAAGATTGGCCTTCTGCCTAAATGAATTGACTTAGCAGAGTGTACACGATTATAAGTTTAGGACTTCGAAGCAAATTCTCATGTGTATAAGATGGGTTGATACTTTGATACTTTCTTCGTCTTTGGGTTAGGTGGATTCGTTTAAGTACGGCCAATTGAGGAAGATGCTCTTATTTGAGCGGGGGCTGATCTTAATTGGTTGATCGTGACTCGACAAGTTCCTAGAGGTTGGATGAACTTCTTGCTGACTTTGTTTAGCCGATGGCTGATTTATGATTTCCCATGTACAGTGTATACGTATTAATACACTTATTGGATTACATACAAGTAATAATAGCCATAAATACTGAGCGTACTGAAATAATGCATTGAAAGTTAACGTTTAGTAAACTAACTTATAGTATTCTATGTATTATCTATATTGTAGCTTCACTTTGAGAAGATGAGTAAAGCACCTAAATCAAAATCAAATGTGTATCTTTACTTGTAAAATTCGGTAAACTAAGAGATTATTATAACTAATGAATCTATGATGAAGGTTTATTTTGTGGTAAGTCTTTGAATTTTCTACTTACAATTATAAGTCTATGTATTACTACTACTATCCCATTCTGTGGTCCGAATGGGATCACTATTGATTAGTTAAATCACATAATTACATTTGTAAATACTTGCAGATACTAATTTCGATTTCTGTAAATAATCAATAGTGTACTAGGCATAAGTAGAGGCCACATTATGCATCAAATTGGCTGATGTGTGGTAGGTTGAAGGTTGTGGTTAAGTCATCCATTTGTATTAAAATAACAATTAAAAACAATTCTTAACTTTTTAGCAAAGTTCTGTTTCATTTTATAGGGAAGGATAAACGGATTTTACATTTTATGGTTGTATGTAAATACAATGTGCATTATACACATCAGTGCTAATTTGCCAATTGAAGAAATAGGGAGAGAAATATAGCGCCAAGTGTGGGTGATGAGTGTATATAGAATTGATTAGCCTTGCGGTTCGTAGAGCCCTCAAGTCCTTCCATTACTCACAATTAGTAAACAATTTTATCGCTTTCTTTTAGCCGCAATTGCAACAGAAAATATAGTAGAGACGGCACAGTAAAGTAAAATGCTGATTAACACTCAAGCATGGCGTGGCCTATTATGCAGATAGTAATGTGGTAAGTAGCAAGTATTTAGTAAATCAGTAGATAGCTATTGTAGGAGTTAATGCTCAGTGTCTTGAGACAGATAAGTAATCAAGAAAACATTTTAAAGAGCACCTCCTCCTGCAACGTGAAATACGGGAAGCTGCTAATGCCAAAGTGAACTCAGCACGGGGTGAGACTATTCAAATGTATAAGCATACAGAGCATCTTCGGATGTGCCTTCCCATCACTTGAGTAGAATATGATATATGCCCAACTAAGTGCATACAGTTCAATTCACCAAGTCTAAATATTATTCATAACTCCAGTGGTATGCAGAGCCAAACTAACCAGCATGCTTCTCTCTTGTCTTGCTTGGCCATTATTCTGTAATTTCTGGTGAGTCTCCAGAAAGGGAAAACGAAGAGACCAGACAGGCCATAAATATGAAACCTAATAAATGTTATGTGGATATACTAATCATTTGGCTTTCGCAGAGAAACACAATGCGCACTTAAAATACGATCTCTGAACCTCTCCAGTGCTAAAAGCTTGCCGACAACTTTACTGCTTCAGGGAAATTATGTAATTAGCACGCTTAGCGGTTGCCTTAATTAGCTGCAATTACCTCTAATTAATCCTACACAGAATTACCGTACTGCTCACCAAAAGAGTCGTTTCTCCCTTGACTTATTACTATTGCCTGTAGAAAAATGAAGATGGTCAACAATATGGCTGTATTTTGAAATCTTGAATGATGATTAATGAGGCATGAAATTTTATTGTCATAATTATCAAAAATTATTAACTGATGGTCACTGCAAGTCACATTCCGACTGCAAGCCAATAAATGTTTATTAAGTGTCTGCATGTCTCAACTTGTAGAATTGATTTATCTTTTGATCTGTGTAGCACATACGTACTTATTACTATCTACTTGTACATAAAGCAAGAAAATGTAACTTTTTAGTGTTTTCTTGGTTGAGATGCCCAATAATAATGGCAAAAGCACTTTCACTTTAATCACCAATTACTAGAATGTGAATGGAGCCAGTGAGTAGTAACTTTATCGAAGAGTCGCTGCCAGCCTCTTTGCATCGGCTCATTTCATTTTCATTGGCCACTGATAATAAATTGGGATAAATTGTAACTCATAAATGTTCAGTGCTTTGGAAAGTGTTTCTGTGAACAATGAATGTAAAGCACGATGTAAAGAAGACAAGAGTTTGAAAATGCATTAATTAAAATTGCAGATAGAGTGGTGTGTGCATTAGGTCTGCCATAAACAGTACTAAAATGAAATAAAAGGAATTGTTTACTGCTATACGCTTATACTTTAGTTAGTTAGTGGATGCAGTAAACAATAAAATGAGAAGAGCGAGGCAAGTAATCAATACAGAGATTTGATTACAAATAATTTACGCATAACAAGATGTAGTTGAGTTGATATGAATGTGTTATGATGTGATGTGATAAGATGTAGTCTAATGTAAATATCTTTTCCCATAAAACAGTACATGACTATTGAATTGGTTTATGCCTGTAGCAAAACATGACAAGCCAAGACACGATTTGATAGCCGCTTTAGTTTCTATCGCTAAATAAACAATAAATATGCATAGGTAAGTGTATGTAGTTGTAAAGTGATTTTTTCAACTAAATAGTTGATAGCAGGAAAACGTCGTCCCATGTGCTAAGACAAGTGTTACACTCGACACATCCAAAACGCTGTAGAATGCAGATAATTGCTTGTAATGTAATGTAAGTGCAATGCGTAATGTGAACGTAATGGTGTCAGTACAGAAATCTCTTAAATATTTAACATGCAGCAATTAGCGTAACGCACGAGTAGTTGTCTTGTAAAGCGACATACTTATTTCATTGGTATTTTGGCTCTTGTACAATTTCCAAACTTGCAAACTGCAGCCGATGCGGAATCTCTATTCTCAATCACTTAAGTTATGATTTCTATAGGATTTTATTACTAGCGCAGCGAAACCTTTTGTGGGACTAATTTCATTAGTGTCTCGAAAAACTGGATATATTAATAACCAAGATTAAATGCCATTCCCAAACACTTCACATCTCATTGCAACATAACACTCTCATTTAATTTCGCACATTTTCATACAAGGAATTTTCATGATTTCTTATACCCTTATATCTTAATTAATTTTCAGAAAGGAAAAATTGGAAAACTGAGTGAATCCATCTTAGATAAGCTATTCTGCACAACTTTTCTTTATAGGATTACATCGAGCTAATTGCTTAGAGAGAAAAAAGTAAAACTATAAAATGCTCCGTGATTTTGCATTGTGCAAACTACAAACCTTTATATCACTGCAACATGCTCACATATACTTCACAGCTACGTCATGATATCATAATACAATATGTAATTATTTTTTTATTTCTTTTTGGTTCTATATATTTATTAGTTTTTCTTTCTCGAACATCAGTAAAATTTATTGTTTCCTGTAGGAGCAACTATAATCTACTTATGATGTGGGGTGGTACATCTACAATAGTAAAATCCAGTATGGAACTGCACAGAGGCGAAATAAAATTACCAAGCATGCAGAAAACAAATTAAGATATTATCTATTTTCATACATAATGCTGTTGCGCTCTGACTCTAACTATGTGGCCTGCCTGATAATATACATTAAACGAGTGTTGGAGCAGAAGACATCCAAAACCCTAATTAGATTTAATACCACAGCTAATAAATTGATACCTGAAATACAAATCCCTATTCCTTAATAAATATCCGAAAAGTGCCCTTACTATTTGCTACAGGTACCTCCAACGATCAGCTAATTTTCAAAAGACTCTTGTCAGATTTTTATTTTTGAAGAGTACTTACCTACCTGACGGCATTGGCATTTCGGAGAGATAAGACAACTAGTCAACCAAAGCCAGCTACTTATGCAGTAACATTTTTGTTTACTTTGTCCTATTGGCTTATTATTGGCTTTAGCACTGGATTACTGAAAAGAAAATGATCTTTACATCTCACCAACGACAATGAACTCGTACTTGAACTTCTCTATTCACATTTAATGCTAATTCTCATTAACAGTTACACGATGGCTTCCAATATTTTACTATTCCTTCGCAAAATACTTAATATCATCTGAAGAAAGTTGCATTTTCTGAAATATTTCAGAAACAATTTTATCCCCTTTTTAATTTCTAAACCCTACTAGACATTTTTTATGGAATAAATTTTATCTTTCATTTATCTGAAGTTAATAGATCCAGCTTCTGCTCCGGGCCGTCTGTCATACAAACTTCGGAAAAAATTCAAATTATTAATGAAGTGCGAAAACTGGTGTCCTACTGAGGTCTTTACTGTAGTGCTTAGCATTTAGAATTATTGTACCTTCGACTCACAATGTCTACTAATTAGAATATTTTGTACTCGATGAACTAATGTCACACTTGGAAAAAGCAATTACAATAATGTTACAACAAAGTGCCTAGATAGTCCATTAGACTGACGAGGGTGAAACATCTATCCAATTAAACAAAATCCCTATATAAATTCTGCTTTGACTTAAACTTTTGATAAGTCATTCTGTGTGGAAATGGAAATGATAATTGAGAAACAGATATACAGGTAAATGGTAGAATATAAGCTTTCTGAGTTCATTTGTTGGTCTCGAAGCCCTTTTGGGTAGATATGAACGTAACGGTAACAGAGATGTATGTCAGTGTGTATTCAACTTATTCATATTTTAATTTAAAAAATCTCAGTTAATTGTTGTATTAACTTCTGTCATGCAATATGTAACTTTCCTCGAGTTTCATCTTCATCTTGAGAACTCGCATGCAACATTCAGTATTCTAGGAAATCTGTAATAATGCAGTATCTTAATTCATAGCTGACTTCATCATGCAAGAATACCTAAGAGAACATGCATACACAAGTGTATACTTCTGTCTGAATTTAAATAGCCTAGTATCCATCTATCCATAAAAAGAAGACGCACGCTATCACATTAGTTGGCTATGAATAAATTGACGCTTTTACCATTAGACGCACATTTTAATATCCATATCAATATAACAACTGAACCGACTTACCATGCAGTAAGAAAAGGAGCTAAATAGTAATGATATTATACTTAAATATATATCTAAACAGAAAGTTTTTTTGTGTCTATCTCTTTTACTAATGAAACTGCAGAAACCCCAAGACTGTACTATACTGTTGCAGTGAAGCATTGTTTAAGTGAACGGTAACGCTAACAAATTTAATGAATCTCATCTTCATCATGGAAGTGAATTAAATAAAGTACGAGTCGAAAATTACTGGTTACAATATGCTATTATTGTTATTTACATGTCCACAAGAACTCGAGCTGCGTTTACAGACACAATATGTCTCTACTGGATCTACCACCCAACTCGCTCTTTATTTGAGTAGTGGAAAGTCCACTTTTTCTGTTCGTTTATACCTTCCATGACTGCGTATCATACTAAATGAAATTAAGATGTACCTACATACACGTAAGTACCATTGTCTATGTGTCTTGTAAATATATGTAACACTAACAGCCAGAAACCGTATTACTTACAGACTAACATTATCCTTATTAAATCCGAGTAGCCATATATTAGCTATACTTTTACATTTTATCATATATCGCATCTGTTTTCATAGGCGTTTCCCATTAATTGTATGGAAAAAGTGAACTTAATGCAGTATTTGCTTTTATACGCATTTCCAGACATTAAGAAATTCATAAAATTTTCCCATCTGTTAGATAATTAGATTGTAATTATGATTTTCCAGAAAGATTCCCGAATGTTCGCTAAAATGTCGCAGGACTGAACAATGTTGTGGTGCGAAGTTTTGCAATTTCCGTCAGTGTTCTTTTTTAAGCTTCAAAAAACTGGGAATAGAAAGGTTATTGACATTTGTTAGCAGTAGTAATAATCCTGCTGGGGTTTTAGTTTCGGTAGGTATCTGTTAGTGGCAGAGGCATAGATAATAAGCATATAGAAATGAATGAATTAAAAAGAATCATCCATTGAGAGTTTTTTCGCAGTAAAATCCATAGATATGCAGATACTAGATTTAAATTGGCATGAATTGAGTGCAAGACACTTTATGCATTGCATAGTGTGCTAATATGCATCTGAGAGTGTTCAATGTACTGTCAGATAATATAAGATGGTCTCTGGGATGGAGGACGTAATGGCTGTAGTAAAAGAAAAAGTATACGGTAAAATCCATTATAAAAATATTTAATGCAGTATAATGGTAAGGGAGAGAGCAACCTCATAATTCAATTCAAATTAAACGCACGTAGTGGGCCCATTAAGGAAATTTAATTACCTGATTGAACAATGAAATTATAATGAAGGCTCCATTAGTCTATATTGATTATATATACGTAAGTCATGTAATATAGGAGAGGAGTGTACTGTAATTGTAAGTATAGGGAAGATGATGTTCACTGCAGAGCAGAAAACTTGATCTTGATATTTTATTTTGTATTTTATTGTTTTTAGTTCAAGTATTGTTGTTGTCTTTGCGGAGTGTGTAGTTAGCTCTTGGCTTACCTTGACTTGTGTGTACCGAGAAGATACATTAAAAATTTTAAACTTCCATCCCTTAACAGCTTCAGTCATTAACCGACTGACTGTACTATCCTAACCTTATCCGTGCAACAAGACAATGTAATTTGCTTTTATGGACTGGTCCATTAAAACAAGATTATATTATTGCATAGCTTATTCCTGACTCATGCCTTTTCCATGTCTTTTCTACCATTAAATGTTGACAGTGCAAAATCTATATTCCTTGCATACATCTACTCCTATATAGCTACTACTACTATATGTACTATAATAGCCTATAGTGGCAATGGCTCTTAAAAAAGCAGACAAGTTAATAATTGTAGTCAGATTTTTGAAAATCCTTTAATTGTGTTTATTATTCAGATTTTCATTAAAAATCATCCAATTAGTAAACTACAGTTTGTTAATGGAATTTTATAGAAATGTTCAATTAGTAAGTGTAGCTAGCATTAGTTCCAAGGTTAGGGAACGCATTAAAAAATCATTATTAAATATTTTAGCATTTTCTAAGACTTGTTTGTTTGCATTAGAGATTCTAGACTTGTTTGCAGTAAATTCTTCTTTAATGACTCCGTATTCTTAGCTAATGGATATCTTTAGTGTTTTTAGGCATTGTTTCTCATATTCATAGAAATAGTGGAAATGCTAGTTTACAATTAGTTTTAATTGCTATTCTAGCGCACAAAGATTTATGGGGTAGCGTCTAATTTTCTCTGGCTACTAGAATTGCAATTGTGTGCCTATAGTATGAGTTGCAGCTAGTCTCACGCTTTGTTAAGTATCTAATAATAAATTAACAAGAGTATTGTTAGCATCGAGTGAGTATTGCCTTATGTATTTATGCTTAGCTTCGTTAAGTCTGCAGAAGAAATAAACCTTGAAAAGAACATCAGTGAACTGCAGTGCAAGTAAGTGAACTAATTAAATCTAATTTAATTATTTACGTCTATTTTATCAGATAGAATTTAATTCGCGAACTTCACATCTATCTACTTAGAGCTTATTAGGGAATAACACCTTGCTTATCTCATGGAAATTCCGGCGGCGCCCTTTGAGGAGTGATATAAGTTTTCGCTGAAGGTAGTCTGCAAACAATCAAACGTTATTAATATTCATTCAGCAATCAACAATCAAGCATATCACACTGCTAATCACATCCTGCATTGTTTGTTTGCTCATTTCATGAAACTATTTTGCACATTTAATCTAATTAGGAAATCTTTCCTTAATTATTAATAACTTTGCTAATAATATGCGTATACCTGTTTTAAGTGACGTTTGCGGTTCTATAAGATATCTTCCTGCATAAAAGGCACGTTTAAACATACCCATGAACTTAACTTTGTCTAGACTTGATTCTGACGTGATATGATTAGCTAGCAATTAGCCAAGGGACTCTTTACCATGTAAAGGTGAGCAAGTGCGGGTGTTCAAAGAAATTATTTTGTGAAAAATCCCATTTCCATAGGTCGAGTCGTGTATTACTCCACTCGACTCCTCGCTGTCCAGTTAATAAGATTTCCTTTTCAATTTAATCTAATGAGATACATGCTTACGCTTTTGTGAATCTAACTAATCTGGTTTATTATTGTACCATACGCAAGTCCTGAGCCTTTAATACACTTCAACATTAAATTTTAACGTCCACATGCCTAGAAAATTGTAATTTATGGAAGGCACATAGTCGGAAAATTGTGCTTCACCTTGAAACCTTTTTTCTAACGCTTCAATGACTGACATGTGCAGATTACGTATTTATCGCTCACTACCTGGATCAACCATATCAATATCTATTTGCAGACAGCTCTGAATACTCCTGAGAAATAATAGAGTGTTGATTTCCTTTATTTATCTTGTGTAAAGATGTTACCTATTTGCAATACAGAGGCCAGTCTATTTTACATCAGTGTCTAGATAAACAAGTGTACTTTTCCTATTTGTGCATTTACTTATGGCTAATTTTATTAGCAGGATAAAAATGAATCCTGTCAGTCAGAAGCTGTAATTCAACTGCACCAATCAACAAACCTATTTTTCAACACCGCAATTACGTGGATAAATCAACTAATTAGCGAATCTGATGAAAAATACACTCAACTATCCTACTATCAACATTTCACATATAAGTATATAGGTACTGCGTATATATTCACTATATGTAAATATGTGTGAACATTTTGGACCTGTGTACCAATATTCCTACAAAACTGACTCGAATGAAAATTGAAACTAATAATGTTTCAATTTTAAATTGGTAACTACATTGGGGCACTGTGCCTAATATAAAAATAATATGCCTAATTTCTCCATTTAGTATTTTGCACTTTAAACGAATGCTTACGTATTATACTTATTTAAAAATAAATTACAGAGCAAATATCAGAACACCTTTGGAATTAATTCTGTTCATTCAAACTAAATACGTTTCATAAAATTATGTAGATAATGTTCAAACGGAAATTCTTCTACTACAGTAAGATGGTTTTAAAATTAGGTATATTTTGTAAATACGTTTGGAAATAAACTTAAAGAACCATCAAATTTCATGAATTAATTCATATTTTTTTAGAAAATATTGTCAATTATTTACTGCGAGTAAACATTCATCGTTTATTTTTCTAAAAAATAATATCCAGGAAAGGTCATAAACGTCGGGTAAAGGAAGTATGGCCACATTTATAGTCTTCCAGTACAAGTTATGAAGGTATCAATCAGTTCATATCGTACACATACATACTGCTAAATATTAATTTAAAGCATCTATAACTACATTTTGAAATGAAATCTCATCTTTACCATTTTATATAATTTCATGTCTATGGACTGCTGGTGGTTAAATAGTGGAATAGGATCAGTATTTCAATTGGGTTGAATTGTAAGGTATAATTGAGCATTGTGTTAACATACATACATAAATAGACCAGACACGAAGCTACTCTTTTGAATGGAACGTAGGGCTGTTGAGTGATATTGAGTGTCCCTTTTCTGGTTGTTTGTTCCAGTAAATTACGTGGACAGAGCAAATACAAACAAATACTCTCACCACAATGCACACAATGAAACCAAGCTGGTGCTCAGAAGAGAGCAGAAGACACGGAGGGTAATAATAATAAGCTTAAGTTGTATAAGTAAGCTGACATGCTGCGCTTCCACTTGGCCTTCTTATACTTCATTTGAGTGTACTTTGTTTGGTTGGGCTTTGATGCTCACGCTATGCTTTAACATGTCGAAGCAAATTTACAAAGTACACGAAAAGACGCCCAAATGAATTTTTTCTCTAGTCACTCTGCTTTCCGAACAAGACAAATGAAAATTACAGGAAGAAGAATGAAGCCCAACCTCCCTAAAGTCAGAAACTACAAGCAAGTCGGATTCGATTCGAATGCAAGTGTAAAAGGATGCAGACAAAGTCGGTAGTTCACTTCTTACGAGGCAATAATCGTACTAAGGCACTTACTTAAATCCTGAGAGTGTTAGCGACTTTTGTTGCTTTGTCTTCCATTGTTTTCCCTGTCTTCTTGTCTCAAAAGTTGAATGCAGGATTAGGGAGGTAGCTCATAATTTGTGTAGTTTACTTCACTACGTGTATATTAAAGTTACAGGTAGGTGGCTACTTGCTACACAGATACCTACCTTATTTGAGGTAAACTTCACGTTTTCCGACTCTTTTGATCTATGCAGGTAGGTATACGGCTGTCCTGAGTAGTTCCAAGAGAATTCAACGTTTTTATGTTACTCAATGTAACCTGATGATCTGAACTGGACTGCTAACAATTTTAAGTAAACGAATCTAGAATACGAAGAAATAAAATGGTAACAGAAGGCAATCGAGGACTTTTGAATCATCTTCACAAAAACAAGGTGAAACAGAAAATTGCATCACCACAAAGCAAAGGATGCTCTGTTGCAATGATTACCACAAAATAACACAGCCTAAGTAAATCTTGGACTAAAACATTTCCAAACATATCATAAAATCAAAGAGTATCATCTGATAATCGTATCAGTGCTCAGAATGACACATTTGAAGATATTTCTTTTACTCCAGGCAAACTCTGTTTATTGGGTACCTGTATATATTTTAACAATCAAAACGTTTTTATATTTACTTACATTACACGTGATGGTGCTATGCATCATGAAGATAGCAGAACACAGATACCTAGAATGCATTGTATGATTAGGGAAATAAACTGAATTAGAAATATGAAAAAGTGCATATTAAATGAAAGCCCCGAGGATGAAATACTCGAATGTTGCCTATTATCAGTAGGTAAGACAATACCATAAACCAATTACGAAATGCACAATCCTATTTACTTAAATGGTATAAATGAGCACGATGGTAGGATAGAAAAGAAAACGTGATAATGGCAAATTGTCTGCAAAATGAAGTTTAAGGTTAGTCTAATAAAACTGTTAAGGCCTGCGGCAGGAATTTATCGTGTAATTCATTTGTTTCTGTTCTCTCCTGTGAACATGCAGATACTAGTACAGGGATAACAATGAAAATATGGCAGAACTCTGGGATGAGTGTAAGAACTGGACAATGGTAAGTTGTGCACAAAAGAAACGTTGAGCCACGTAAAAGTTAGCAGTTTAGAATTGGTTTCATATACAATAGAATGCAATGACATTAATTTCCTAATGACCGGGTAGAGTGGAAATGCAAGTTATTAGGATAATGAAAGGCGCCTTAGCAGAGAGTCAAAGGTCGCCCACATAAATAAGCCTTGGCAAGACAAATCAAAGCAAATCAACTGAGCTCTCTCGTTTCGTCTGTTTATTACAGTAAAAGTACGTGATCGTTTCTTTTACTTTGACGCGTCCTCTTCCCATGAATCCCTAGAAAAGTCTCTAGATTTAATAACCTACTAACTAATAATGTACAGAGCTAAGCTTTGTAATATTCCTCCATTCATTCGACGAATTACTCAAAGGAAAGAGAGACACTGCAATTTTCCTTGGTTTTTATCCCCGTCCTATTAACTAACAATATCGGTTAGAATAATTTCAGAGGACAAAAAATATTTCTCTGCAACTCTCATGACATAAAATGAAAAAGAACGTGAAATTACGTTACATAGTTTAGCTAAAGGTTTATTATGTAACGTGGGCGCAATGGAGACATGGAATTAATTTTACGATGCAAAGGGTTATACTTAGGAGACACTGCGGAGAGGAGTTGACTCGACTGGCAATATATATTTACTATAATAAGGTCTGCTATGCACATGTTCCCTTTCCTTGACAATGAACGCACGTAGAATTAGTGTATATGACATACATCCGACAGACAAGTCTCATCACATCACACACATCCTATCATTTCTAATGGGCACTTGAAAGAGGGAACAAGGATTGCTACGTTGGGGTGCGATTCTCCTTTTTTATTGCTATTAAGTACCTATCTACTATGAAGCCAAAACCATGCAGGCCATGATTAGTCTCCCTTCTATTACCATTATGTAGCTACATTACATTTACAATGACTACTAATAAATGCTCTTGTAATCTAATGTGTTCTAATGTACTTGTGTAATGTGTTGGACAGAGAAAACATGCCGAAAAGAAATTCTCGACTCCAACAATCCAAGACGATACTGGGCACTTTCAAGTTTGACTCACTCAAGGCAGGGCAGGCAAACACTTTTTCTTTCTTCCTTCACCTTGTCAAACTCTGCTCAGGACTGGTTTACACACAAAGGTAGACCTATGCAGACCTATACAAACTTTTTCTAATATCCTCAACGGGAAATAGGAGAGTGACGGATTTTCGTTTGTTGTACTTGTGCACTTGTGTTTGTAAGAACAGGCAGGTAATGTGAGGTAGGATGTTTCCGAGGAATAATAGGACTACATAATGAATAGGTCTGAAGAGCCCGACACTAATTTCTGGTCTCTATGTCATTTCATGTCATCAATTAGCAGAGCAATTCAAAGTCCAATTCTAGTCTCCTCTCTCGGTCCTCTCTCTGTCTCGTCTACCTCAACTCCACTACTGCAATAATTATAATTACGCTATCCCTATTGTCATGTTACCACACAAAGCTAACCTGTGTGGCTGCTTTACACGGTTATAGCAATACGCAATGGAGAAAGGCACATCCATAAGAATTGCTCGCCGTTTTAAAGGCTATTTACATGCTGTTGGGCTATTCACCTATTTTTTATTCATATTTAATTCGTATGTACATAATTCGTGATGTTTTTGGCTTGGTAATTAACGAACCCATTTTTCCCAGTAAAATCCTGGAGAAAACTGTTATAAAGGCTCCAGTATTATATAGAACAGTTTTAAATTCCCGTTTCGAGTTAGTAAATGAGAAGTGCAATTGCATTTTGGTTACACCCTCCCTATTCTCTCAAGCTTACATTTTTATATACAAGAGATTAATATCTGATTTCTTCCAAACAATGAGATATTTTCGACAATGAATACTTAAAAGTACAAAATGGGTATTAGACACAGTAGTTTCTAAGCCAAGATAAGAGGAAAAACAAATAGAAAAGAAAAGTAAACTCATTGTTGTTCATTTTGTCGATTTGTAATTAGGTATAGAGAGAGTTGGGTAGTATTTACATTCTATAATTGTTTAGCGGTTCCCTCATTGTAACTTTTGAAGGATGTCCATAAATAGTTAGGTAAGAAAATTATGGAGGTTGCCTCTTTGGCACCAGTTAATATATCATTTTATGCATCATTAGTCCCTGACTCCTCCGGCCAGGGCAACTACTCCAACGCAATCCCTTATTCAACAAAGTATATAAGTACCCTTCCAACATAAACATAACTGATTGCTATATCTGGAGATCATATAAATATGGAATAGCTACCTTAACTTTCGTATAGAGATAGAATCATATGAGTATAAGCACTAGAGAGTGGTCAGTGCTAGAGAAATCTATCCTTTCCTTTTGTACATATTTGTAGCATCTTGTGAGGAAGATATGGAGTAGAAACGAGAAAAGTGGAAACCAATATTTCACAGTTGGAAATTAGTACACTTTGTTTTATACGATTTTCTCATTGCTTATTCCTGTCCTGAGTTAATTTCTTGGGAAACACCCAAACCTATACTTTACTCACTTTTAATTAGTTTTTCCCGAGTTGTCTTCCCTCTTCTCACTCGTTTCCACAACTGACCTAAACATTTTACAGTATCTGTCTTTTACAATTTCTCTCTCTATTCAGTACCGAATAGGTTCGAAAATCAATGTCCTGCTGTGAATAATTACTTCTTTTGTACTGCAGTACTAAATAACTGTATTTGTACTGTACCCTAGTAGTTTCCCGGTATTGAAACTATTGAAAGTAGCTACCTAGAAGATAAATAAATCAATGATCTGCTTCTTCGTCCTTGGAATAAGTTATTCTTGAATAAGTCCCTTTATCTTGCGTCAAATATGCATAGGATTTTCGAAATTAATTAATTTATGTCCCAAATTCCTCGAATTAGCGAAATGAGTGAAATTCTCAATTTACAGTCACACTGAAGGGTAGACAATGAGATTAGATTGCCTCATTACTGAAATTGGCATATTTATTTCACTACCTTTTACAAGCAATTCATTAACGTAGTGTGCTAATGCAATTTTACTATCTCTTTAGCTGTTGCATCAAATCAGACACCGTGTCTGTCTATCTCCTTAAAGAGTAAAGTTGTAATTACTTGGAAAAGAGCGATAAGGCATAAGACTAACATTAAGCATAAAAACCATAGGACCAATTACTCGAGATAATGAAAGAGGTCAATTTCATCAAGCCAAGCGATTTCATCATTAATGCAGTCCTCACCTTGGAAATTAGTTGTTGATGACTCGCTCAGTTTGGCTACCGCAATTTATCCTTATAAGTCCGAGCTGTTGCGTTCAACTATCATGACATGACAAAAGGCGTCTGCTCTGCTTTCCGCTGGCTATAAATAATCTATCAAAATATACTACTCAACCTAATCACACTATACACATTTATACTAACAGAAACATAATTTAGGTAGAGTTTGTAATATTTGTTTCTTATAGACACTCTACTAAATGAAGTAGCTATACTCTGATTGCTATACTACTGAGCGTTCACTTGACACTGTTTTTCTTTAGAACATTTCCATTTATGCTGATATCATCATCTCCATCAAAATCGTTGTCAAATCAAATTTCTCAAAGACACTATCAAATTAAAATCTGCTTTGTACGTCTAGATCCATTGATTGGGTTTTATTACAGCCCTTCATGTCGCCGTCACGTCCATGTCCACGTCATGTCAGCTATACAACAAAAGACCCTTCTCCAATCACATCACAACTAATGCAATCATCAAATTAAATTGGTTAGACTTAGTTATAGACTCATAGTATTCTTATTAGCTTCCAGCTCTGACTCAATTAATTTTATAATTCATTTTAATACCAATTTTTATAGGGTGGGCTTTCTGTGGGCTCACTCTCAACCTTTTTACTATCTATCTTGCAATTTTGATGAATTAGTCTCACCTTATAACTATAACTATCTATAACACTACATAGTGAGTACTACTGGATATAGAAAGTGTCTGCAGCCGAATTCACTGTCATTTCTACGTGTGGTGCAATTTAATTTGCTTTTATAACTTAAGTAATCTAATCATTTGTCTTGCGAGTTTATCCATTCAAATTATTAATACCTTCAGATTAGATAAGTCCCTTCGTTAAGCTTTGCATTTAGAATATAATAGCCAATCCTTCCCTTCGCTTTCGGTTCGCTTTGACTTCGTTTAGTTTCCATCGCCCTAAAGCTTAGCTCTCTGTGAGGATTTTACAGAGCTCTGGTAAGTGGTAAGTATGCAACATAATTAATGAAACATGACTTTCATATTTTCAATTGCTTTTACAATAACAACCCCCAACCAAACCATTACATTGGAGAATTATATTATTTTTTGCTCTGATTTCTGCATAACATTCGCATTAGTGTTGCTTTGAATTTGATAATTAGCATTGCTGACAATTTCCATATTTAACTCCTCTTTTTCTACGCATTTTAACTATTTGGTCTACTACTACCATATGAGCATTTTGGGGGCAACAGTGATTTTGAATTTGAATTTGAATGAAGCTAATGTATCTATCTAATTCTTTTGCTATCAATTTCTTAAAGTTTGATTCTAATTTTAATGGTGTTGATGAGCTAGTAAGTAAAAATATGAGTTATCAAGGAAAACTATCATTTCCTATAAAAATTAATTCATTGAGTTCGCTCTAAGGTTTGGCTCGGCACTGATTTTATATTCTACTCATCCATGTACTTAGGTATGATTTGGTATTGATTTAGGAGGTTTAACTATAATGGAATGGCAACAATGAAACGGACAAACAAAATGTATTCGTGCAAACCTAACAATAATATTGTGTGAGAATATTATCAACAGCAAACAGATTGTGATCACATCATAACTTAATATCAGATCAGCCTACATTACATCGTTTAACAATAGGAGCAGAAGATATGGTCATTACAACCTTAAGGCTGGGTCTAACCAAATCAAAGGAACTTGCAACAAACCCAAGAATTTAGTGCAGGTAAGTGTGTAGTGTATCTAATATCCAATTGAGATCGAGACAAGACAGTCATTTGTATATGGCTGGCAGGTGTATGTGTACATTAGGAATGCATACATACTTACCTACGTAGATAAGTATGTCTAACATAACGTATGGCCTATGTTCAATCGAAGCTAAATTCAAAGGGATTCAATCCTGGCCAGTCGAGGATGGAACAAACGAACAGAAATCAATAGATGATTATGCAGAATGCAAAATTGAAGATTAATAGATAGCGAGAGCCATCAATAAACGGGGAAAAGTGGTTCGGATAGTCAACACAATCTAATTAGGCTACTGCAGTGCATTCTTCCTATCAAGACTATTGTTGTCGCTACACTGTAAGCTAATAATGTAAATCTAATGTAATTTCTTTCTTGCTTTAGCATATTAGTTGCTGATTAGCGAGAGTCTGTCTTGACTTTTGCTATTCACACACTCAATTCTTAGACTCGCCTTTATTTAACGTCCAGTCTGTTGTTTTCCTTTCCTTTACTCTCCTCATTTACATCCTTCACATATTTCATATTTATCGACAAACAGCCAATAAAGCAAAACGCTTTGAAGTGCTCATTCAACCTTATCTCATCTGCACACTGCATGCTTAGCATTACCGAGCTATCCTTTGGCATAATACGTATCATAACTAATCTTATACATGTTGCAGTCAGTTTATACATTCGGGAAATATATAAATACACTAGTACGTTTTGTTTTGGAATTCCATGCTCCAAAAGATAGTTTATGGTCATGTAAACCCCTTTTTGCAGATAATGAGGTGTGCAATTTAGTAAAAACATTCTTATTACTTTCTTTAGTACATCTGAATTAAGGTAATTATTAACTTAATTTTAAATGCACAAGTCTTGATAAAAGACATTTAAAACAGTTAGTGTATTTTGAAATAGAATTTTGGAGACATCGCTGTGTTTTCATCGAATATAAGATTTCATCGAATATGTTTTCACCTTTCAAAAAAGTGGTTTACATGACCATAAAAACTTTTTTGGAGCCTTACATTGAATTCTAAAACAAAATTATGTATAAACGTACTAGTACATTTATATACTTCCCAAATGTATAAATTGCCTGCAACAAATACATCAGATGTAGTAGGAAAACATAATCCAAAGCCTGTGGTATGTAAGTAAATGTATCCAGTGAAGGAATGTTTACAGTTTATAGATATTTTCCGTTTGATTGCGCATAGATTATCCTATCTATTGACAGATCCCTAATGGTCTAATCTAACTAAACTGCAGCTAATTTGCATTTCATTGCAACCAGCACCTCCTTCCTCGCCTTGTCACGTCACATCTTTTGCCTCTTTGGCAAAGTGGAGAGTGAGCAGACGAGTACTTTTCCTTCCCCTTTCCATCCAAAACCGCGCCTTCAATTCTATTACAATACGCTCATAATTTTCTTTACGCTTTTACAGACAGACTGTTCATATCATGCCCGTTTCCTCCATTCTGTTGATCATAAGCCGAATAAAAGTATCTGATTTCCATCCGAATGACATTACTCAAGTTTTATTGATCTGTAGTATCGAAACCTTTGGGAATGATACTAATACAATAATATTTCTCATTTTTGTTGTCTTTCATTGCATCATTGACAGTTACTTAACAAACAGAAAAGGAGTACCTAACGAGTATGTTAACTGAGAATGTATGAACACTTTTATTTATGTATT
>JABASH010001867.1:0-23213 GCA_019776445.1 Tomocerus maximus | reverse complement strand
AGCCTCAATCCACTTTTTGTTTTGTACAGCAAATAGCCTCCCTCCACCAGCAATACACTGGATTGAGGCTATTTACCATACCAAACAAAAAGTGGATTGAGGTTATTTACCATGCCAAACAAAAAGTGGATTGAGGTTATTTACCACACCAAACAAAAAGTGGATTGGGGCTTTTTCCATCCTTATGGGACGAGATATTACTATGGTATCTTATGACCAGAACAGCAGTAGCATATATGCAATACAATCAGGGATTTACAACGTTATCGTGAAGTTAAAGTGAATTCTTCACTTTTAAAATTATCGTTTGGGTTTTATAAAGTTATTATGACGCTAAGATGAAGTTCTTCACTTTCCGAGTTATTGAAATATTTCAATGATCCAAGAATGAAGATTTTCACCTTCATTTCACCCTTTGTTTCGAACCATCATGGAATTATCCTTCCATGATAGCGTCGTGGAACCCGGACTATGAACTAGACATAATGTTTATAAACTCTCGACTATGGCCTTTCATTTAACATTTAAGTTCTGCCAAAATTTACAAAGTTAGTTTCAAATAAGCAAACGACAGTTAGATAAATAGTGTAATTAAAAGAAACTATTTTGCACTTATGTAATTGGCTTGTTGGAGATACAGCGTAATAATTTACTCAGTTTTATATAAAAAAGCAGTATTAATAGTATTAAGTATAATGCCAGTTGTGCAGTCGATCATAATTATTATGGTCTTCATTGTTTTAAAGCTTTTATATACGTGTTATCGTGCTAAGTTAAAATTTTATAATTCAGTTTCAAATTGATTTTTTTTGTTTTTAAAGCCATCTGTACAGATAATAGATTTGTAATCAATGATTTCAAACACTAACAGTGCATTGTGTTCATTTATTGTAAAACTGGGGTAGACCGGCACATGAATAGAATTTCAGAAACAATTTCAGAAGGTAGCCCAATTGAAGTTTTAAATTCGTAATCCCTGGTCTGATATGCATTTTGACATATTTTCAAAATTTGAGCAATGGAAAATGTTTGAAAGTCCAACATGACAAGGTGATGTGATGTGTTATTTGCCTGCAAGGTATAAATACTATGTTTAGCATAGTTGGCAATAGTGTATGAAATCATTTTTTAATTCGGAAATTCAAAGATAAAGGACAACTCAAGAACAATCGATTTGGAAAATTCATTTTTAATCGCATATTTTTACAGGTATACTCCAGGCCAATGAAGCCAGCTCCAATATTGACAAAAATCCCGTTACTACCATTACAATTAATCTCTGAATATGCCCTGTCCAAATCTACTAATTTCTTTTTAATGATTGAGGTCGAAATTGGAGCCATTAGTAAATGGGTGAAAAGTTGAGCCCCCTTTAATATGCTTTTTGTTTACTGTCCAGGTATTGGGAATTGGGATTACGTTCTTAAAAATAATATTTAGATTACGGAGAAAGAATCGGGTTGTCGTAGGAAAGAAACTATATCACCAATGACTATATATGTATATAGTTTGGCTACTAAGGTATAGATGTGAAAATTCATAATTCTAATTGATATCATTGGCATTCTTTGGCGAAAAAATAGTTATTATTTCGTGTATATACGTCAGGGTACTTAATTACTTTATAATGAATATCACATATATTATGTAATACAGATAAGAGTAATGATGTTATAATTTATTTATCTAGTAGCGTTATTATTGTTTCAACGGAAGTAGTACTACATTGAACTTCGAGAACAATGAAAGTTCATTGTAGTACTACTTCCGTTGGAGCAATAATACTAAGGAAAGCCCAATAATTTGACTGTGACTGTGACGGTCCATTAGTATTATTAATCTGACTTTAATGTCTGGCTGGATATCAGACTTTAATAAATTTATTTCCAAAATTAAGTAATATGTAGTTCCCTTAAAATTTGATCCTATAAGAAAATAAATGAAAAGACCAATTAATAAAACCCAAATAAAGTGGTCCGTGTCTAAGTAGAAGGTAAATGTGAAATGGACCAGTGAAAACTTTTGCATTGATATGGAATGGAATCGCTTGAGTGAGCTTGAGCATCTGGGACGATATTATTGATACCGTAAAATGCTTTATTCATAATACAGAAGTCTCATTTCATAATTTAAAATTGAATTCGGTGATGTAACTATGTAACGCGAACGTGCATTGAAAATTATCCTGAAGCTTAATATTATCTTTGGCCAGCTACTTTATAACACGAAATTTCCGGGGATGATAATAACGGGCTCTTAATAAAACGGAGAATTGTACCGGAATATTTAGTTTGGAATTGATTGTGTACAGAGATGCTTGAATGTATGTAAATCTGAAACTCTCTACTGAAATGGTGTCTGTCAACAGTGTACAAATTTTGAGTAGCTTGAGACGTTCTCACAGGGCATTTTAGCATACCTAAGTGAAATTATATTTACAAAAAAGACATCCGCATGATTGATCGCTGTACATTCAATATTTTATTAACTGAAAACAAATGTTTAAACACATCTCAGTGTTAAAAGACACTATCAATAAGCTCATCATGACAAGGCTCTTTGTGGTTATTGTGTACTATAAACCCCTTAGCATCCTAAACAATGTAACTGATACCGTTTGTACAAATTTTTATTGTGTTGAGTAATTTTATCACACAATTTAGTAGACTGACAACATTTGATACACAAGTTGAGCATAATGTGATAGTGTTAACATTTTCTCAAGTCTAAGAACGAGACACGGAGTGTTTAATAATATGTACTAAATCTTAAGGTACAAAGATAGTGGTATTGTAGGTTTCTAAATTTCTAAAGAGATGATGATGAAGTGTCTTAAGCTAACAAGAAGAAAGGACGTATTTAAGTAAGTGGTATATGTATAGGGAATGTTGATAAGAAATTATATAGTCTAGGGTTTAGGGAAGGAATTTGGGGGCACGCATGGCACACATACATAGCAAACCGCTAAAGATGTTATTTATTTGAAATAAGGTATCTTTGAAGGGAGAACTTTGAGATTAAAGGGTTCCTTCCCTAACCCTATAAGACCGAAGTTGTTCTTCCTTAGTTAACCCTATAGGCCGGTTGTTCCTTAGTTAGTAGTTAGAATAATAGTATGAAGAGAGGGCTGTGGATGGAAGAAAGAGAGATCTTTAAAGGCATTAACCTTATATTCCTTATAAGGCACAAACAAGAAGGCACCCAAAGCAAGGGAAACCAGGAGAATTGGTTGATGATAATAATAAAGGGAAAAAGTGAGTGTAAGTGGAGTATGGGAGGGTAGGGAGGGAGGGAGGGTGGGATCCCCTCTCTTCCCTCTATCTCCATTTCCACTCCCTCCTACCATTCCATTGCTTCTTCAGAGACCTATAAACTACGTAGTAGTGGCTGGCTATATTCATCTCCTATTGTTGCTGGGGTCTTTTGGGTTCCCTTCCCTGCCCGCCCTAGCCTCCGTTCTTTGCCTGCCATGAAAAGGAATAGTGTTTCTATGTGCATTGCATTCCATGCTAGCTATGGATCCGAGAAACGGGAGAACCAAACCGAACTTTCCTACAACCAAATGCAACTGACGGAAACTTACGCTTTTCATGACTCTTCTGACTATGAATAACAGGCTTCCTTCCCTGGTCCATGATTCCCAACGCTCATGACCGACGTACAGAAACTTATTATTTTAACGGGCTTTTTTAAAATGCAGTTCTTCAGCAAATTTGGTCATCCTCATCTTTTGTGGACAATAATTTATTTAAATGATTCCACTGTAGTTTTACATTTGAATTTGCCTTCTTACAGAGTCTAGAATAATTTTTTTGGTAAGACACTTATATTTTTGAGTGACTGGCCAAGATTTTTTGGTGTTAATCTTCCCTGCCGCAATTAAAATAAGGAATCTTTCTTCGGAAATTGGTTTTACGATTTCTTGACAGTTAGTTTCAAAAATTTTGATGACTGGATAGAAGTAGGCATTTATTTTATTGTGTGATTGTGTGTAATAATTCCACCTGAGAAAGATGAACCTGGAGGAAGAGAGTTAGGTACTAGAAGGGACTGTAGAGATTGTTGGTCTGAAATGAGCTGTTTTAGAGAGCGGAAGAGAGAGCGGTAGGCGTTCTTGACGGCAGGGTTGGCATGGTCCAAAATCCAAAGTTGAGAACGTGAAGGAAGCTGAGTTGAGCTCAGTCCGCTTGAGCGATCCTCAGAACGGATCCACATTAGAAATTTTAGGAGGTAGGGAATAGCTAGAGAGTAGTAAACGGTTGATCCCAAGAGAAACTGGTTACAATAGATTGAGTCTAAAAATCATTTAAAATTGGTATTGGTTTAAGTGGGTTTAGGGAGGTAAAGAAAAATAAAATCTGTGAGAACAAGTTAAGTTTACATATTGAGCTCGCATTTCGGTTAATACATAATAAAGAGTTGTGTGCTGCATTGAGTTGATTTGGTGAGAGAGGTCTGAGAGCAGGAACGCAGAATTCATGCAATACTCGATTCGATTTTTGTGAGCGTGAGTGAGCCTTGTGATCTCCAATTTCTGGCTCTAGGTCGGGTGGGCAAAAAGCTACTCCTTCCGATCCTATCCTACTACGCTGTCATTCTACCCAAACTGCTGGGACTTCCTAGACTATACTTTCCTGAGTGTGTGTGACCGAGTCGAAGGCTTATAGAATCTCAAACAAAACAAACCTCTGATCTTCTCTCATCAGCACCAGCCAGCACTAGCACGGAAACCAAGTGACAGTGAAGGTAGGTAGCTGTAGCTAAAGCCATAGCAAGTACCATAAGACTCTACCACAATAATAAAATACCAACCAGTTCAACGCAGAGCTTACATTTAGCTAACAAACACACCATCTTCTTCATCTTGTAATCAGCTCCAGACTTGAACTCATATCAGCCCAAACATTTTTAAGCGTTCATCGCTATTATTTAGTTTCTAAATAATCTCATACCTTTTAGTCTCTGATATAGACTTTTAGAATCTCATTTCTGAATTTGTAAAAGATTTTTGTCGACGAAAGCATAAGACCACCATCCAATTGTTCAGAATTAATGTCAGTGAATTAGGAAGTTTAATATAGATATTTGTTCGGGTAGGCGTCGGATACAAAGTGCGTATCGATGTAGTGCGTCATGCGTGCCTACCCTCAGTATTCTCTACTTACGGAGCAGACAGCCAGATCTTAATAAATACTTTTGTACATGAATCATTCTCCTAGTGGATCTCATGTCCTGCTCTCTGACTGACTCCGTTCAATTGTTGTGAGCAGACGGAGAACTTAATTGCTTCCCTGAAATATTTCAGAGCATACGCACAACGGTATACCACTTCATACACTTACATTGCAAAGTACAATACAGACATAAAATTATCGGCTATTCGACATATCAAAGTGCAAATCTGTGGACCAAGCCAAAGAATTTGAAACTGAATTTGAAACTTTATCCGAAATAATTCGTCAGGAACAAAACAAGTAGAACATATTCCTACCTAGTAACATCTTCCAAGGTAATTCTACATAAAATATTCATGTATACATGTAGATACTATTATAGTATCTATTAGTGTAAGTAGGGAATTACTGTAGCCATTCCCCGAAATAACAAGTTTGAAGGGAATTGAGTTGACTGTTAAGTCATGTCAACTGTTGACTTTGAAAGTTCATCTTTTATTCAGAATAATAGCATTCCTGTTTACTGAGTGAAAGGAAACAGAGATCTGACTGAACTTTTCCTGTGTGCCAGTCCCACTAACAAACTCACTAAACTGATAAAATAGCTACCTTGGCGAAAGACCCTCAATACCTGATCGTTTTTTGTGTAGTTTATGTGAATAGCAGCCGTAAACATCCTAACAATAATACTTTAGTCACTACATGTCATCAAAGATATCTATGCTTTGGCTCGCATGCTTCTTCTCTATAGAAAACCAAGTATAGTAATACAACTAGATAGGTACATTTGACTGTTGCTTCTGAGAAAGTTGTGCTAAAAGAGCGCATTCTCCTCTGACACCGAGTCCAGTTCAGGAGCTGAGCAAAAACTCAAGCTAAACTAACAATAACAACCACCAGAGAAACTACCTTAAGTAATAGTCAGAAAATTCTGTGTTCACAGTTTGTGTTCAAACCCACCAGACCAAGTACCAAGTGACATTACTATAGATATATATCAATCGAACTGGCCAAAAACTCACTTTTATGAACCATATCGTCAATCACCAATAATAGTATTCAACTGCACACATACGACTCATCAAACTCATCATCACAAGCCAATCTTTACGACTGCATATCTCGTATGGAATTGACAGCTTTTCATAGCACCGACAAATAACCAAGGTATTCCTTATGTACTAAAAGCACAGAGGACAATATACTGCTTGGTCATCCGAGTCAAACTGATGAAATATTCGTCCTTAAAGAACAATAGATTTTGCTTTCATTATTGTCAAACCTAAATAGCTGTCAATCCCTCTTGTACTGGGAAACTGTACTTTACTTAACGAGCCAACTATGAAAGGACAAGGCCCATTCATGCATAAATGGGAAATGGAGATATAAATACATGTAAGCGATTGACATTCTATGGCTCCATTGTACTAGTCTGACTCTCAATACATATCCTCTGTGTTCTGTCAAACTATATACTCACAGTTATCACCAGTAGAGTGATACATTATTTATTAGTCAAAAAGCTGGGATGCGGATCCACGCACTCACTTGACTCATATACAGACTTGCAAAGTGCACGAAGCTACAGCGGCCCAACTATAACTGACTATATTAACTCACAAAAGGAATCAAAACAGTCACAAACAAGTGGAAAATAAGGAACAACCAACTCCAGACGCTACAAGAAAAATACAATATTTTCGACTCACTGTATGTCATTTTCTTATCTATCTTCAATTAATTTTAATAGGCCATAGTATAATTTATAGTCACAGATTATTTTATATAAAACCTGAGCGTATAATTACTTCAGCATCCGATATCAATACCATTATTTCAGCAAAACATTTATGCATGGCAATACTTTTTTATAATTCAAATAAACTTTCTATGGTGATTAGTGGCATAAAAATGTGTTTACACAGCACATACTTAATGATTGGATACTTATAGTGTATAGATGAGAATTAGTATAAAGCTTGAAGAGTAAAACTTGAGTATATTTGCGTAGGTGTGATAAGGTTTAATTAAACGTGTATGCCAATGACAGTTGCTGTAGAGTTTATAGTGAACAATCTGCAATAAAAAAGGATAATTTCTCAGATATAGGTAGTAACTAAGAAAAGTGTTTGTTTATGTAGATGTCTGTCTCTTCTTAACAAGGAAGCCGTTTAAATAGAGATGTCTAAGTATTTAAGAACACTCTGAACACATTGACAATCTTTCACTAATTAAATTCTCACTTGTCATAAACTGTGTCGTGTCTGAAAATGCTTTATTTACTCAATTACTACACCCACGTCAGAAGTACCTCTATATCCTGAGCAATTCCTCTCTCTAGTGCTAAAATACTCTCATGCCATATACTGACTTCTTAACAATGATAAATCCTTGCCAATGTGTATAAAAAACTTTCCCACTCACGGAGTGAAGAATCATCTATTAAAATAACTTGGCAGTTCCTTCTCTAGTAGCTTCTCCTTAGCTATATTCATACATTTATTAGAATATCGTAGTGTATCTTTATTCGACATCATGTAACCCCATTCTACAATTTAATTAACTCGACTGTCTATCTTTGTTTTCCTGCTTAACATATATTAGTTATATATAGAGAATATTTTGTTGTGGTATTTTGCATTTTGTATCTCTGAATTGTTGCGTTGTCGTGTACCATGTAAATATATATTGTTTGATTTGCAGTTGCACAGTCAATACCTATCCATATCATTCCACTACTAACTGCAGTAGTCTGGAAATAACTCTCCTTTTCAACAGACCAGCCGACGACGAATGCTTGTTGCTGTTCTCCGTTCAATTGACACAGTTGAGACTTTTATCTGATTGAGAACGGACGCAAGTTATCAAGTAAATTGTGTCAGTGGCTTCTCAGGTGCCTCTTTCGCCTCCTAGATACTCTTGTGTTACTTTATCTGTATGTGCGTTGACTCCACTTACCTAGGTGGATTTGTTTGTAGTAACATTGCAACTAGACTAGTTCTGCTCAGTTTCAATCTTAAACTCCATTAACTGTGGTGTCCGTGATTCTTCTCTTACATACCCTAGTAAATCTAATCCCAAGTGTATAATATTCAAAACCAACGAAATCAATTCAATAAGTCACTCGGAGCGTCATTGTCAATATCCTTGGTTGGAGTGCAATGTAAGTAATCCATTTGTTTATAATTCCCTTTTTTATTCTCCAGATCCCTATACCTCAACTCAATAATATTATTCTAAATACAAACTACATACACTCATTTTTATTAACATAGCCATTATGTACACTACTTTGCTTTTCTTGTCCTAATTCAATTTAGCTTTATCTAATTCACAAGGCTCACATAGTGCATACTTAGAATTGTGTATATAGCATCATCAAATTTTATTTTTTCATCTGCAGTGTATTATGCTTTAGTAGTTAGTAGCATAGATTTTTATGTAGATATTAAAAGCCTTCAGGACTATTCAGACGAGAGCAGTTAACAATCAGGTCCTGTGCAACTTTTATTAGGACTTCCTGTGCAATGATGCATTTTGTGACTTGATGTGGATGTACCATGCAAAATGATATCCTTTCTAGTTCACAGATTATGAGTGACTATGACTGGTTGGTGTTCTGCTTTTAGTCATAGGTAGTTTTTAGTGCATCTGCCGTGTATCATTTATGTCTTGATTATGTACGACTTGGCTTAACTTTACTTGGCTCGAGCCGGCTGGTTTGCAGCTTCTCTCTCACAGCCACAGTGATCTCATAGTTGCTTATTAGTTGTTTTTTCAGGAGAATGTACATATTATACTTATGTTTTACAATGCATATTGAATGGGAAACAACTGGCATGCAACAGAATGGGTAGATGTAGAGAATATTTTTTGCCGACAGGCTGTTGATATGTATTTTAGTTAAATGTGCAGAACGCGTGTAGTAGCGTATAAAGGAGTTGCATCTACGAGGAGTGCATAGTAAACAGCTACTACTACTAAGAGTACTGTGTGGATACCAAAAGAAGAAAAATGTAGAAGCTTTTTGTCTATAAACTACTCAGTCAACTGATATTTACTGCCAGTACCTACTATAGTGGCCGTAATACAACTACATAGAAGGAATAAAGTACCTAGCCGTAAAAAACGGTTCGGCTGGATCAATGGGAATATTGGATACCCAAATCACATAGAAGAAATGTATTATTTTATACACACAGTCTGTGCGGATATTCATACGTGCATACTAAAGCAGCGTCTAAAATGTATATGCGATTGTAAATGAAATTTGAAGATGATAAACTGATAGCGACATTGATATGACATTAGCATTCAATTGTGCTGTGTAGCATGTTGAAAGAAAGTCCTGGGTAAATAACCCAGTGCTTACTCAAGCCATGGCAGGCAGGCCGACTGCGGGAAACACTAAATAATGTGGATATTAAAGGGATTTTCTGTCTTCAAGCCCTGTGTCAACGAAAGGAGCTTGGTCATTATACTTACGATGCGTTATCTATCCATGCTACTTTACACATATATTAAGGATGAGATTGCAAAAGGGGTGGTTTAACTAATATTGCTAGTCCTGCACTTATGTAGCTAAATGAGTGGAGGAAGCATTACGTGGCGAGACAAACTGACAGAAACAGAGAAGAATGCAGAGATAGATAGAATAAGTATCATGGACACAGACATAATAAATGGCTAAGCTCCTCTCGTGCTTTCAGCGAGCTGATCATCTTTGACAGCTTATTTAAACAGATATTGTTCATAGTTCGAATCACTATTAGCTGTCTATACCTGCTGACTATACCGTATAATGTAGTATATGGCCAACATTTAATACCCAGGGAGTGTAGGAGTCATGTCGGAGAGGATCGGGGTCGTGCGTGGCCGGGTTGTGTATGGAATCTGACAATAAGTCAAGTACCAAGCCAAAATGTTCCTTGACAAAAGAGATCTCTAAGACGCAGCGTCCCGCTCCTTCAGATTCTTCTTATTGCTTCCTTATTACTCTCTTGAATAGTCAAGATGAAAGTCAGGCACAAATCAATTGCAGTCTTCTGGCATCCACTTCAATTAAATTTTCTCCTGGCTCAACAAAACCCATTCTTTGAATTTCGGTCAAGAGAAAGACCAGCAATGCTAATAAATATTTATTCATTTTCCAGCCTTTCAACACTCTACTAGTCAATGTCTGGGATTCCATCTTTAAATAAACCATAAACACTCTATGATCTCATTTTATGATTTCGTTCCTCGCAGCAGTCTGTGTTATTGTTTTTCACTTTCATTTCGTCCAAACATGAGTTCTCATTTTTATGTTCGTGTCTTTTCCTTATTGATTTGCATATTGCACTGCTATAGGGTGAACATCTTTTTGTGTCTGCAATTAGCTATGAAAAAAGCCATTATGAGCCAATAGTGCGCAAACGAAAAGCAATTACAGAATTTTCTCTGATGTTCCCATTCTATAGTCATAGCTCAAGATATCTAAATTAATGACTCAGCAAAGGAGTAATGAGATATCTGTAATACGCAGAATTAGAGCACTAAATAGAAAAATGTGGAAAGGTGCGGATGGAAGGAAACCAGACGCAGATTACTCAGACCAGACCGCAGTGCAGTGGCAGAAGAAAAAATATATTACTACAGTCGTAACATTATTTAACAAAGCTGACATTAAGGAATTCGGAAATTCGAAGTCTGTCAGACCTCTCTACTCTATTCTCCTGTATTACATGCATTCCTCTTCATTTATGTACAGAGTAAATAGAGCTCAAGGAATCTCAATTTGTTTTTCAAGTCATGCTCGTAAATCATTGTACTTGATCTGATCTGACTGATTGTACGTTTCCTAAACAAGACACAAGCTTTATCACCAGTCTATTCTTATTATAGCTTTACAACTACCTGAAACACAACCGGAAAAAATATTAGATTTTCTGCATCACCCTGAGCACTACTCTTAATAATAAAACACAAGACAAGTGCCTTCTCTCATGCTCCACGACGTGCATACGATTTATTTCGCTCTTTTCATAAGAAAATAGGACATACATGGACACCGTATTCTTCAAATTAATTCACAAAACTAGTAAGTCATGGAATACGACCAACTTGTTTACAAAATATAATTTTTGTGGGGAGAATAGATAAGATTTCAAAGTTTCTTCCTAAAACGTCTATTTAAAATGGATCCTCATGAGTTTGCCAAACCTCAACTTCTACGAGATGCCGTACTAGTCGCCATGAGAAAAGGGAAGCTTGCACCTACTTTACAAAATTCCACTATTACCCTGTTAACTCGATATGCAATAATTTCCGAAATTTCATTACCATTTATCTCCAGTTCTACTATAGCTACAGTATCCGACAAGGATAAAAGAAAATGTGATTTTCAAACTTGGATCCTATGAAAAGGATTTATCGATATCTGTTCCGTGTTAGCTGTCCAGTCTTTGTAGTTAGAGACAGAAATTGAGTTTCACACTAAATAAAATCCACCAAATATTATTGGCTTTTTTTTGAGGTATTATTTGTCTTCGTAGTTAGCTAGAACTTGAGATTTATCGTTAGGAATGAGCCCAAGTGGAGGACAACAGAATATATACAAATAGATCTTAGTTGTAATTTTATGCAAGCTTCCCTTTCCCTGAAATGTAGAGCCTTAAAACGATATTTAATTATTTCGCAAATATCTAGGAATTTTTTTGTAGCAAGTTATACGGCAGTCCTTGAGTTCAACTGTAAAATATGAATAGACGCAAAAAAGGTATATCATAGGAAATATTTGAGAATTAATTTGTAGATTACGGTGAGATGTATGCATAATATAAAATGTTCAGTGTACTACAAAAGCGAGAACCAATAAAACGCAGCTATAAAATACTATATTATTATACATTTAATAAAGCAAAGTTATGTTAGGTAAATCATCTATGCATCAATACACTAGATAGTGATACACTAGATAGGTATATCAACATGATAGGTATATGACGGAGCGGAGGACAAATGCTGGCAGCAATAAAATGGTACGTTGCTAAGAAAGGATTTATTTCTGCTACGGAAGTCAATTTCTGAAAGGATCTTATTACCCTAGAGAATGGTTGGATAATTTTGATAACTAATGTGATATATATTTACACTATCATTGAATTCAGATTTAATAGCGTTTGGCCAATATAGACCAATTTGTATCAGGTTTGCTTTCAGGTATATCTCTAGCTCACAAACAAGTGAATTTGCAAACCATTGAGATTGAGTATTGCTTTTGATTATGAAAGTGTAGGGTTTTAGGTATATTTTCTGTCTCATTTGGTATTTAGGGATCTGGGTAGCATAAAAGTTGAGCCAGAAACTGGAGTGAGTATGCTGGAAGTGCTGCAAGGCAATGTGAAGATCTGGTGAGTCTTGTGTCTAGGCTTATTACTTGGGTAATAGTTTCCAGATTGCTAAAACAAATAGAAATGTAAGCTGGTCATCCAATGGGAATTGGGATTCCCTCGTGATTGCTAATAATTAAGTTTGCTGTTTTAGCGATTTTATTATTTTGTGCTTCTTCCTGTTAGTAAATGCATGCTGTGCTATGTGAGTGTATTAATATAGTTGTAGATGACACACTTACTTGTGTAAGACACTTGAATTGGTTACATTGTTGGGTTAGGTGTATGTGTGTGGGTGTTGGTTGGTGAATCGAAATGGGAGTTGGCGTTGGCACATGGTCGGAAGTAGCCTGTTGAGCGTAGATTTACAGCTGAAAGTAATAGTAATAGTCATCGTTGCGGATAGTCTGGCTTTCTTCTTGCTAAGACATACAATAACTAAAACTAAACTGCAAAAATTGAGACTTGGAAACGTATGTCTGTTTGGTTGACTTGCGAGACTCGACTTGATCCGCTACATACATACTACTGGTATACATGCTCTATAGAAAAGTAGTTAGCATTAGCATACAGAGCAATAAAATAGATACATATGTCTCAGAGATCTTATTTTTCCTGTCATAATTCTGCTGCTGTTATGGCAGTATGGGAATTATGTAATAGTATCCATTATAGCGTAAGGAATATAATGGTCATGTTATTATTATTCTTGTGTTCATAGCTTCAATGTGCTTATCTCGTCTGGTATCCTTCACTTGACTTTCCTTTTGCCACACTTTGCTATTTTATGCTCCATTCCATGACATCGTGATTTTCCCTTAGAGAAGGAGAAGTTGACTGAGCTACGCAAGTTGTCTTTCCGCTCGGCAAACTAAAAAGGTTCAACTTCTACACATAAAGACATGAATTAGCATTTGCCGCCTACTCTCTTCCTTTCCTTCCGTCTACCAATACCGACTTTCCAGGTACTGAACTTATATACTACGCCTTCGTGCTTATCTTATTATTATATCCATCTTTGAATCACTCTTAGGAAACCTTTCTTACATGCATTTCCGTGAACATAGAATTCCACACAGAACTCTAACTTAACTCACTAAGATCTGGATTTTAAACAGCGGTTACATTGCTATTTATAGGAGTCTCACTTTTTTTGCGCCTGCCTAGACCGTTTTAAATTGACTAAATCCCCAATACTAACTCCACTGATTACTCCTTTTTTGTAATTGTAAAGGCTTTACTGTCAGACACTATTCCAGATTCATAGTTACATGGACAGTAAAACCATTCCTACCTGTTTCTGAAACTATTTTGGTCCGGGAATGTTTTGAAACCCTATGCTAGTCTTTGAAAACAGACCCCTTGAAATTGAATACTGTTAGTAACCTGTAAAATAGATTCCAAAATAATGATTTGAGTGAAATTGCGGCAGAGATGCGCAAATTTTAAATGTTTGGAATTGCAGTAAAGGGGAGAGTAGGATTCTAACATTTAGCGTTTGGCTGAAGTATTTACGTAGTCGTGGCTGTGTCTAGATGTGGATGGAGTTGATAGAAGTCAAAGGAGTAGTTGTTTGATGTGTCGGGTGCGTAGAGCTAGTAGACTCCGTAAGTAGTGTCAGTGCTGGTTAGGTGGTTGGCTGAATATGTAAGGAAAGTAGGAAGTCATTGGCGAAGCTGCATAGCAACAGAGAAAATAAGTCATCTCTCCGAGGAAAGGAGGGCAAGTAATGATATTAGCAAAGTGTGGTAAGTGTACATACAGAGAGAAACACACAAAGTAAACTTCAGAGACATCAATAAAGTCACACTGTTTGACTTTTGGAGAGTCGAGCGTCGGAAAACTCATCATCAGAAGAAAGTCCTTCTCCGAAAGGAAAGCAGTGAGCCGAGCAATCACATATTTCTCCTTTTGTCTCTCTCAATTATTAGTAGAGCAGGATAGTTTCCGTCTATCTAGAATCTATACTGCCAAGGTATACCTACACATTTAGAGCACGCTGCAATACCTCACCTCACGCAGCCGAAATTCGGACAGAAAAAAGCAATTTAAGTAGAAAGCCGAATCTTCACAGTGCGTTGGGCCACGGCTTTAGTAATATTATTTCATAGGTCGACCGCACATATCGCCTGGATTTTTGAAAACGGAGTCGTTGTCCTTCTTGGAGTATATTGGTGCATAGAGAGGAATAGCAGAGATAGTTAGCTATATGTTGGTGGAGTGTTTCTACGAGAAACAGGGCAGGGAAATAATGGGAGACTCGCATTGGCATTCAGCTCAGGTGTCTGTGTGTCCAGTGGTGTGTGCTGGCTCTGTGTATGTCCACGCAAGTTGCTCTTTAGGGTAGGCAGAAACTATTTAAGTCAAATAGTGGGTGAAACTGGGAACCGACGCAATAATATTAGACATTTGATGAGAAGTAGTGAAGGTTGCTTCGTGTGTGCATCTCCTTGCACCTGTGCACCGTTGCGTTACACTTTCCCCTGTCACTCTCAAGAAATTCGGGCTATAGTCTAAGACTCAGTGCTCAGTGAACTACTACAACTGCTCCTACTCTTTATTCTACTACCCGGCTGAAAACACCAACAATATTTCCCTGTTTACTTTCACTGTGCTTTCCACTGTCGACCAACTACTGGCGGAGACTTTATCTGATTGTGCGAGAGAACTCTGCATATGTACCTACATAAATATTTCGAAAACCTTTGGAAAATACATACGCAAACACCATACGGCATGTCTCAAGAGTAGGTAAACCAGTTACACTCTTTTTATACGTATAAACTATAACCGTTTCCTATAATTCAGCCGAGACATACCTTCATTCCTACTGCTTCCCTGTACTTAATAAGTAATGCCACACATACACAATAGTTTGTTCGGATAGCGAGCCTACATAAGTAGAAAGCACAACAAAGTGAAACACGCACTATATAAGCCAGTGAACTCAAATTGGATATATATAAAAGTTTGTAGTCTAACTTTCCATTTCTATCCTTTCTCCATGTACTAAGTGCAGGTAGCAGTTGTTTAATGTGGTCTATAGTAAATTCATTAGTTAATGATGTTGTTGGACTGTCATGCTAGTAGCTATGCGGTTCAATCCCCCCAGGGAGAAATCCCCTTTCCAAAAGTCCCAATCTATTAAATTTACCCATAAAATATCACCTATAAAACATTAATGGGCAAGGAAAACTCCCGTCTCAATTCATATCGCTGTCACATAAAAAATTTCATTACGGTTATGTCATTGTGAACATAAGCTCTCTCTAATTCGGTTAGTGATATTTCTATTTTTACACGGTTCGTTTATTTTAACGCTATATACCTTAGAGAAAACCTAATTAGCTCAACAGTAAGCTGCGTAATGTTTACACTGACTGAGAATTAGAGCACACGACAGATTTAGAAGAAAGATTCCGAATATTTACTCATTTCGGTGCTTTTGTTCCCAATAGTTTCCTTGTTCCTATTTCGGGGAATACTTAGAAATGGTTGCTGACAAGCGAAAAGCAGGAACCATCAATTTTCTTTTCTCAACACAAAGTGGCATGGATAGTTGCAAGAAATCTCGTCGTAATTCCGTTGTACAGGGCTATAGTGGAATAGTCCGATGTGAGGAGTAGGTCTGTTTGTTCCTGTTATTTGTGAGCTAGCCAAATGAGCTTGTTTCAAAATATTGATTTCCTCTTCCTGGCTAACATGGCAATGGCACACCGTCATGTCACCATGCAAACTTTTCCGTGCTCACTTTACCATGCTCCCTCTCATATTCTGTAATGTACTATCTTCACTTAAGTAGACTTGTGCAACCTCTGTTTGTCTTTTGTCTCATCTGAAATCTCTTACCAGGTGAGCCTCCTTTTTCTCTTGACCTCCCTACCATGGCTTCAGTCACGAACGGAGACTTCTCCAGTACACTTACATCCTATAATAGACTACGTGACGTTTAATGCACTCCCTTTATTTACATTACCCTTGCGAAACTCCTATTTATGTTTACTCTCTAAAGTTTTGCTTGAAACAACTTAATTCCAGCCTTAACTCAGCATAATACTACACAGAGCTTCTCAAATGATAGTTTTCAGAAGCCTTAAAACACACATATGTACATAATAGTACATATAGCTATATTTCTTAGGCTCCTACACACACTTTCCATAAATGATCACCGTCTGAGGCATTTTTCTTTAACGATGACCTAGGGAGACGACGAGATGAATAAGTATAATATTATTTGAAAAATAGCCTACTAGTTTATACTGGGAAGTGCACACTAGCTATTACGACACAAGTGGAGGTTGAATACTATATGGTTGTTTACTTTGTGTTTGAGTTACATAGTTATTTCCTATATCAGAAGGCACATAAATTTGAATTTAAATACTTTACATATGCAGCCTGTGTGTTTTTCATCTTTCTCCTCTTTCGAGATATACAGACAGATATTTATTTAACAGGAGCTATTTTCCCTGCAATCATCAACTTGCGAAAGTAGTAAAGTTAAAAAGACTAATCATACTGTACACCAAATCCTTAAATCATTAATGGGTTTGGGAAATGATAAGGTGCATGGAATTTCGTCATAATAAAATTCATCTCGCCTAATCAAATGATCAATCTGGCATTTATCTCTGCCTGGTAGTAGAAATGTTGTCTATCTCCCTACAATCTCCCTGATGTAATGTAGATGCTCTAACAAATAATTACTATATACAAATAATTATACATTTCTACGGCACTGAAGTAAATACACAGTGCAGCTAACTACAAGTACACCTACCTACTTGCCCCAACCTTCCTACTTTCGATAATCTTCTCTGAAATGGCGTTTGTAAGAAAAAACGTGTAACCGTCAGTCTGGGAGGCAACAAAAGTTCTCTAACAAACATAATGCATATGTCAATGTCTATTATAGTCAAGCCGTTTCTGAAGATCCGAATGAATATTTTATTCTCACCTGTAGATAGCTTTTCGATATCCGTATTGGGAATTAAACAACATTTCATAGGCATTAAACAACGTAACAAGTTCCGTGTCCACTAGAATTGTGCAAGTGCAGTGTAATCATGTTCACCTGGAAATTCTATTCACGTCCATGTCAGACTGGTCCCTTTTGTATTGTAATCTGTCTGCGATCTTATCCGCTTAGCCATCAAATACGATTCTTCATGCCCATTCTATTTCCTATCCATGATTCTACTCACCATTGTGAACTCACTATGCAATCTTTTTCAGCCATTTTTTATAGTATATTTGCCTGCGCACCGTATATCACTTACTTTATTGTATGTAGAGTGTAACTAGTTTTTATTTTCGTTGTCGTATCATCGACTAGGTAGTTTGTTCCCGTACATGGCTAAATAAATTACTATACATGAATCTACGCTGATAATATATATTTATGGAGATATTTATTAGATACAGGAATAAAAAACATTTATCTATATGGTTCCCAGCAACAAGTCTACTATTTTTGAGCAAGTTAAATGCACTTTTGACTTTGACTGCTATTGCAGTACACATGCAAAAACCATTTCATTCATCTGAGTGCATAGGATACCACATTAAGTTATGGTATTAATGCAATAGTATTCGCAGTAATAATTTAATGTTCGCTTGGAAATAATATACATAAACTAAAAACGTCATTGTTGTAAGTAAAAATTTATTTGTTAAATTGACGCGTCACATTTACGTCAAAATGGTTTCTGGTCTATTTCATCTCGATTCAAGTATATTATTTTCATTGCAATAAGAAATAATTACTTTTCAAAAATGCATGCAAAATCAGTATAGGTATGTGCTTTTAATATTGTGGCAATATTTGTAAGATATCCACAATGATGAAGTGAACATTAAAACTTTGACTCCAGACAGTTTGATTATAATCTGATTATTTTTCCATGGTATTAATTCTGCTAGGCATGTTTTAACGATGGCTAACAGAATTTAGTACTGGACCAAAATCTATCATGCTATTAATAATCCATTTGTCACCTAAATTTCATTTCTTTGTGACTATATAATTGTAAAATCTGGAAATGTATATCTCATTATCATGAAATCTATTTATGAGATTGTTGAGTGAAGTAAGACAGGCAATAAATCCCATTAGTCTAAATCTCACAATTTAGTTAAAATGAGACAACGCAAATTATAAGGGTTTTATTTTCAGTAAATTGATATTGAATTGCGTGGCACAGTTTCCTAGATAGGATTAATTTTGTAAAGTGTAAATCTGGGTATTCATAATGAGGTGTTACATCTGTTAAGTAATAGTGAAAGATAGGCTTATGCGGTAGAGAAAATTTAATTTGGTAATGAAAATTAAATGGGGCAAATGAAATAAAGTATGGATATGATAGTATCCATGATTTTTATAATTATAGGGAGTTAGTTAGTTCTATATGGATGCAGTTATAGAGTTTATTTAACGACGTGTTGAACAAGAATGAAAACGCATAATTTAATTATCCGTAAAAATGGTCTGTTGAGCAGAATAGTAGGATACGGAGTTCATTTGACCGAGAGCTGGTAGTGGCTGCTGTAAATACCTAAGTGCTACGAAGCAATAGCTGCATGTGGCCTGAATATAAAACAATTGAAACAAGGTGAATTGCTGCGCAGGAAATCACAAAGGAATAGGAATTTAGAGGCTCTTTTCTCTCTGGACCTGGATTGTCTGTCTATTTAATTGACATCCATCCTTGATGAATAAATTGCATTTCCTCTCGAGTGGAAACTTTGGCTGAGTGAGAAGAGTGATGCTGAGCAATGTTGGCTTTCACCAAATGCCTACATTGGGAAAACGGGAGTTAATGAAAATGGCTTTCCCGTCCTGTGCTTCTGCAGAATCTGTAATTGTTAGAGATCAACCAACCACCGTCATAATATTCCGTCTAGACATAAAGCTAAATAGGCAATGGCAACACCAAATCCTTTTAATGCACATAGAAACATTAATAGTATTTGATAACCAAATAGAAATTACATATACTACCCACTGCTGTATATAGATGCTTAATATGTCAAAGTACAGTTTTAGCTAGGCATAAGTATGCAACACGTCAGCTTATCAATTTTATGCACCTCTTTTTGCTGAATATTGTCGATTCAACTCTCGTGTCGATAAGTAGTCTTCATTCTCTGTGCTGCTGAGTTAGCAAATTCTGTAATGTATGTTACTCACGTAGAATATCGGCTGTAGCATTGCATTAACTCATCGTGTTTCTATTCTTCTCCATTGAATTGCGAACAAGAGCCAGAGAAAACTTACACTGCAATTCTTTTATCCGAGTTTCGAGTTCGTCTTTTGTCTTAAGGGATATCTACTATTATGTCATAGGCGTGGAATGCAAATGTTATTTCTCACAATAAGACAACCTATCTACTTGTTAGAAACTGTTATGTCTGTACAGTGAATTTCATTGGGAAAGTGCTATTTACTGTCTTGGCTTTCACACAGAAGAAAGAGCTTTTGATACGGCTATTAAAAGAAGCTGCGATTGGCTCTTCTCTAATGAAAAAAGTATTTTCTGTAGTCATTGTTAGTTTTCTGTAGTCATTGTTAGTTTTCTGTGCCATATAATTCCACACAACACGTTCGTTGTACATCGTAGTGAGTAGAATTCCAATTACCGAATGCTACATGTATAATAGTTAATGCAATTTCAGTAGCAAATGTTCTTACATCCATCAACACTTGTAGGATCATGTCCCTTTGAGCGTGTTATGCAATTTTAATCCTTTCAAATTATGACAGAATCTAAACCTGTGGGATTTAAAATATAGCGACTTTTGAATCAACTTTTATTTCATCACGCTCAAGTGACAGATGAAACTTTCTCGGCTACCAGACTCTATTAATATGTAAAATTTTAATACTCCCAGACTCCCCAGCTATGTTCTAGGATGTTGGGACAATTTTCATAGCTAAAACGTGTATTTAATGTAGAAAGGAATTCTGAGAGATAAATTCACTTCGGGCTGTTTACCGGAAGGTAATTGCTAAATGGTTCTTCTAAATGTACATTTGATTCGGTTTCCTCCAAAATCTATAGGTACTGCCAGTACTGGGTTGGTTGAATATTTCCTATGTACAAGTCAAAATCGTTATGGAATGTATATGAACGTTCTAAAATATTCTGTTTGAATAACATCCTGTCTCCTTCAATTTTCCGCTTGATTTGATTTGCTAGAATGCAAAGGTTTATTGATCTTGTTTTTCTTACGTCGTATTAAAATCAATTATTAAGGTTCATGTTGTTTCGCAAGAATTTGACAGATATTAACGATGAGATTTTGACATACTAATTTAAAATTCATGAGTTGTTCTTGCGACATACATTGCTGTGATTTAAAATACTCACTAGGTATTCATAAATAGTAGCTACATAAATTTAGTAGCAATCATATCTGTCTAAATGTTATAATCTTGGCAGTCTCTTTACGTCCGTCAATTTCATACTATACCAAAATGAAAAATGTTTAAAGCGATATAAATATTAGAGTCTATGAAATGCATGGATGTGAACTAAGATTGATACAGGGCGTGAAATTGTTTATTAGCAAACTAGGTTAGCAGATGAGAGGATGTTAAATTGTTATCTTGTGTCAGGGGCGATTAATTGATTGTTGCACCAATTAAATTATCATCTATCTTTGAAAAGCGACAGAGCGTTGTTGAATTCCATTTACAATTTTTGGCGAACATGTGCTATACCTGTATGTGTTGAGATATGTAAAGAATAGAGCCGACAATGACAATAATCTAATTCGCATTCGTCACATCCTCACATATCAAACTTGAGTAGTTGATGTTGAGATGATGATAGTGATCTCTTTGGGGTTATTGTATTCAGTATAATGTTGATATTGTAATCAGAATAAGCGTTTTGTTTTTAGTGTGATGGACATTAAATTAGTGCCAAGTGCTCTTCTCGTCAGTCTACAAAGCAAGTTAAAATTTAAAGCCACACACACATGAACTAGAAAGAGTTTCATTTTATTAGTTTATATAATTCTCAAGTGCGTGTCTCGAGACTTGTCCTGACAAAAAGACCTATTTGTAATCACACGGATGTAACTAGGCCATTAATCTAACACTTTGCGAGTTGTATATGGCATCAATAATGGAAAGCATGTTACCAGAGAAAAATTTGTTCTCTATGCTTTACATAATAAGTTAACTCTGTATTTAATGTGTCATGCTACCATGTAGTTACACAGTTATTGTTTTCGAGACTGTTTAAACCAGCAAGAGAATTCAGTCACCTCGTCTGGCGAATTTTACATGCAGACAGACAGCGACAAAGTCAAATGCTGCCGTCTAAAAGTCTGAATTGGAGAAGTGACGCAGAGTCAAAGTCAAAATCGCCCATCAACTGAACTGAAGCGTAGAAAAGTCAAGGCACCGCTGAATTCTCATTGTTTCACAGTAAGAGACATAATAGTTGCTCATTACTTGGCTGTACTTACTCCATCTCATCTTCTTGGTTAATGGTGTCATTGCAATTAAAGAGGCATGTTGTTCCTATTAAAGTGGCATCTGCACTACTCATAATATTAACTTGCCATAATGTTTCTTTATGTGCAGAAACATATTACGTAACCACTCTCCCCACTATTATAAAGTCCTACTTAATAATTACTATACACAACTTTCGTAATCTACTATGTAATTTAGTCTATCCCTATGGAAGCTTATGTATAGAAACAACTATCCATAAAATGACTTTTCCCATCGTCCTCCCTTCTATGGAGACATTCATTGGCTTCAAAGATTAATTTGACCTACGTTATACCAAAGGCAAATAAATTAATACATTCTGCTGTAAAGTGACATTATTACAAAATACTTATCAGGTTAAACAATGACAAATAATAATAATATGTTTCACAAATCCTCAGATTTTATACTTTCAAGTTATATAAGTACCTCGTCATGATATGTTGTCAACAACTCTTTTTCTATTGTATACCTTTTCATTACATTCTTGACATCCTTATACAACACAAAAAAGTCATACACCTAGTAATTTCGTTTGATAACTCGTAACAAGTGTTGTTGGCAAGCTGCATTTTCCCGAAAAGAAAAACAAGATCTCATTTCTAAATTGTAACACATTGCTCCTTACATATCACTTACTACAATGATACAAATATACTTGGGTATAGTTTGACTCAAAGGAGATTCCGTAGACAAAATAAAATCTCAAGTTTGAAATATGTTTTTTTTGAAAGAAGGGAGATGCAGTTACATAGTAAATAGAAATAGATAGTTGTTTATGTAGGTAGGTTTGTGTATGTGTGGAGTCTAGGGTTTTCGTGGGACTAATTTAATATTACATTAGATGGAAGAACATAGTAGAGAATGCCTCCTGCTGCTTAGCGTTACTAAAAAATTTGCCTAGGAGTGTTAGTCGTCTACCTAGTAGACTCATTTCATGGCGATGCTATTGTGTTCTATGTCACACATCCGAGCGGAAGAGCCAAAAGTGTTTTTTAGGCAGAAGAGTTAGTTGTAGTCGAGTAGTGCACTCGTAGATTGTGCTCTGTCCTGTAGTGAAGTGCAAATGCTATGCATCCTCGGTTTCCTGCTCTGATTTTGACGAGTCAATTTATTTAGATACACTCTTTCTTCCACCTAAAACTCATTTCCGTCGGA
>JABASH010001866.1:0-23222 GCA_019776445.1 Tomocerus maximus | reverse complement strand
GTTACAACTTTATTACGAGACACTAAAATTAGTATCGATGAAATAAAATATTTGGTCAAATTAACAATATTATATTCGTGTTGAATGCAAAAGACATTTATCTCGGTATACGGTCATAATAAGACGCAAAAGAGTCTGTGATCTACATAAAATTATAATTTACTAAAATCAAATGTATTTACTAAATGCTTAATAGGAATGTTACTTTGAATGACTAAGAATGCGTAACGTAACACATCGTTGGATAGGAATAATCTATACTAAACAAATATATACGGAGGATTCAGTGCTCCCCTACATGAGATAAAAATAATTAATTCTAAAAGTAGTCGAGGAAAACGGTCTTTTGAAAAATGATTCGACGAAGTGGGGAGAACAGAGGCAGTCCTGGGGTTAGCATGAAGGCAAAGGTTACGCCTTAGAATAACACTTAGTCCTATAGTACCCTGTTTTGCCCACAGTATGTGGTCCCTTTACACTGTTCTCAACATATTAAACCCAATAGACAATTGACATTCCGAGCAAAGGTTATTTTCTGCCCATACAGAGAGCTATACCTAGTTCGTTCTGATATTATGATATAACTGTTCTCTCTATACAATACAGGGTAAAAGGTTAACATTTGTTTTCATGGAATAACATATTATGTGAAACTATATTTTGAGATGGTTTATGAATATCTCTGTTAGTAAATATATTAAAACTAATACTATTTATATACTTCGTAAAAATAGATCCCAAATTTGTCTGTACCCTTAAGTTTTGACATGTTTACGAGTTGTGGAATAGATAGATAAGAATCATTATTGCCGGTTTTAATTGTAAAGTAGGTGAAGGTGTGTTTAGTAATGATTTGTATTGAACATTAAATATTAAAACAAATAGTTGGGGAATGGAAAAGTGTTGTTGATCTAAATGAAAAGCATAATTCATATAAATTCATAGCTCTTGCCTTGTTTCATATACTTGTTGAAGAAGTGATTTAGAGGTACACTGTTGAATTAAAACTTTCAATAGTGAGTACAAAAAACGTTGGGTAAAGGGAAGGTGTACTGTCATTTTGTAAGGGTTAGAGTTGCATTGAGTCAGTGTTTGTAAAGTATTTAATTTAGCATGATAAAAGAGCCGCCAGTATCTTCTAAGGAGACGGTGCTGTCGAATTTATGATGTTGAAGTCAAGTGTCGAAGGTAAGTATGTCCAAGATTATATAATTCTTGCTTAAATCATCGGGTATGAAAATGCAGTAGGTATAAGGTACTTTACTGCAAGGAGCACTTATGGTTAGATAGTAGAAAGAGAGCCGACAAAATGCATTTGGAAGAAATGTAGCCTTGCATTGTGGATGGAAAAAACGGTAAATACTCAGTAACAAAAGTGATTTTCCTCCTGCAACAAAAACGCACACAGGTAAGTATACACACTAATGTTAAATTAACAATTACTACTACTGAGAGGGATTTGCATATTATTACTTAAGAGTTTGTAAGAGCTACCTGTTATATTTTACGATTGTATAGAAGATCCCGTCTTGCGTGCCATTATTTCTAAAAACAAATAGCTATGGTCGTTACTTACCCCATGATGTTGACAATAGAAGAAAAAACAATGAAAAGTGCCGTGTCTCGAGGTTTTCGTTGGGAAGAAAGTTATTAGCACAGCAAGCTCACGTCTTTTCTTAAGGGCAGGGCTTTTCTTATAGTATTGTTGACAGCGCTGTAACAATGAAAACTATTCCAGGTGATGGGTTGACTGGTTTGCTAATATTTTACTAAAGTTTTCATAAAATTAATTCCAATGTCAACTGATTGGGAGATGAGTGAATCTTACCTGTTTTTTTCGTTTTTAGTACAAAGTACCTAACGATGAGCACAGCGGTGAAATTACACGTGGAGAGATGTAAAAATGCGTGCCGAAACGGAGCGGCAAAATGTAACTGATTAAATGGATTGATTTTTATACATTCTGAGTTTTTTAAATAAATTCCAGTGCAATCTGGCGTGACGTGGAGAAGCCAATACTTGTGTGATTGTCGATCGGGAAAAGATGGAATTTTCAAATAGAGATTGTCTTGGAATGCATTCGGTTTGTTAAAGATTTTCTTTAATGAAGATTCGCTAATGAGTTACCTTGTCCCTTGAAATTTAACGTTCATGTAAGTATAGCTAATGTTTCTTTATGCAAATTTTTTAAGGTAACTGATTGTCTTTGTCTAGATTGACGGAGTGACTACTGATGGGGACTATGAACAAGTGGCGAGATGACTGGTGTCAAATGCAAATAAATAAATGATGGAGCTGTTCTTCAAGTTTGTCTTTTTTGTTCCTTTATTGTCGATATCTCAATAATATGAAGTCTTTGACTGGTAAGACGATTCTCATTAGTATTGACTTATATACAATTCTTTTAGGTATTTATTATCAAAATATAAGATATAAAAGAAGTTTGGACTGGATTTGACAAGCACGAAGAGAAAATGCAAAACCAGATCCAGAGGACAGAGACAAGATCACATCTCTTGAAAAGGTGACGTCTGGATGTGTAGTCTCTTCAACAAGTAAAATCAAGTGTGCAAGATGTAGCCTTGGATAATTTATTTCGTCATAAAAGTGTTCAGATTGAAAAGTGGACTTGTGATGACATGAAATTCGTATCAAGATGCAAGATTTTAATAACATTAGAGAATCTTGTTGATTTCAAGGGGGATTGAACAGAAGTAGCAATAAAATGAAGTGGTAAGTAAACTAAGTCAGGACAAGACAGAACAAGACAACAACAGTTCCATTCCAACTCCTGCAAAATGACTTTGTTGGCAATGGATTAACATTAGTTGGGATTGGGAGGGAAGTAATAGTGAGTGTTCATTTTACTGCAATCATCGATTCATCTTGCAACAAAAGTTAGTTGCAAACAAACAAGTAACAGGTAAAGAGAAAATAGTGTACATTGTATAAAGTAATTTTATATAGGAGTAGTGGCCATAAGTACTAATCTAGTAGCACTAGAATGTAGATAAGGTTCTTTAGATAGATACATACATATGTGCGTATTAAAGGGGAATAGTGCAATTGCCAAGTAATGTAGTGATGTGATAATGCATTATATAAGTAAAGTAGTGAGCATGGGAATGAAAACCAGTTCCACTCGCTGTGGTCAGTTTAACTTGCACCAGGCCAGAGCAAACCAAACGAGGATAGTCGAGGATAAGACGAAATGTAATGCTATTAGTAAAGTATACCTTGATTATATATATATAGGGGAGAGTCATATCTGAATTACAAAGTCAACTTGCCAGCTTAGCTAATCCATATGCATTTGCTAAATAGTAGATGTGGATAGTGTGTATGTATACAAAGTAATAATAATAATAATCCAGTTCCAGTTTTATATTCGAGTAAAAGATGTTTATTAGGAGAAGGTAGGTTCACAGACTCACAGTGCATTTATAAATGAGTATTCTTGCAAAGGATTATTATTATGAGAGTCAAATTGAGATGAACAAGTTTTGATGGTCTATAAAAGGGAATAGGGAGATGACGGAAAATATATGAGATGACGCATCTTGAAATAAAAGACGAGATGATGAACATGAATTCCTGTACACAGTTGGCATTTAATGTAAAATTACGTGTGTAAAATACAATTGACTGCTGCCAATAGATAACACTTGGTCTCCAGACCAAACCTAAAGGATTTCTATGGACAGATAAATGGAGTGCAAGTGTAGTAATGGGACTGACGCAGCGTGAGAAACGAATTTTTAGAAAAATCCTTCAATTTCTCATGAATTCATAAATAAAGAGAACTGACGGAGCTCGATTTGAGACGAGTTGGAACCAGTTTTCCTTTGCCATTATCTCGCCTATGGCCACAACCACGGCACAACTACTGGAAGTAGCAACCGGGCAAACCTTGCTACGTGGACTACCAAACAGCCTTTTCCAGAGTTCCACTGTGGATCCATCGGATTTTTCTTTTTCTTCAGTTAAGTCGCTCAGTCCAACGGCGACAGCCAAGCCAAACTGAACGGATGCAATTCAATTGAATTTCAATGGCAAAAGCTCTGCGTGGAATGAGATGCATTGCAATTGTTAAGCGTGCTAAGTCAAACTTGCATTTTTATCTATTCATTATATTCAGAATGATTGAATGAAGCTACGTGTAATATGTTATAGCTACATTATTATTATTGGTCAGATGCTCACAGTTAGAAGCTTTGAGAGAAAAATCCTTCATATCCAGAATCCAAACCAATAAACTAGACTACATTTCCCCAATAGATAGAAAGCGATCCTGTGCGTAAGAAGATTTATGGTGTCGTATATAAGTATACACTTGAATATACTGTGTAAACCATTTAGCTATTTTTTCAGAGTAAAATGTTAATACTGGGATCACCAAGCCGGTTGTTCCCGTTTGTTTTTTGACGAAATCAATGTTACTATCTTCTATTGAAGAGAATCAAAGAGCAACACCATGCGACTACCTATGACGTGTATTTGTATACACGTCGAGTTGTCTCAATGAGGATGGTCTGCTCTGTCAGAGTCAGATCTCGTGGTGGAGCAAGTAAAAATGTAATCGTTGATTTCTATGGGAATTTTTGCAGGGGCTCTATCACATCAGTGCTCTGTCATTAAAAAATGCCAAATCAGAACGTAAACGTAACTTGAATTTCTTACTTACTAAATAATATGATGATCTTTTAGTATGTAGTAAATAGTTGTGCTTCGGCCAATGTGCCTTGCTATGTTGTTTACTGGTCAGTCAACTATTAAACTGAACATAACATTGTCTAGGGTGAGTCTGCACCGTATCTCTCCGTTTCGTCTAGCATGATCAACTTTGGTTGCAGAGATTGCATATTGAATGTTGAATCGCATCCCAAGATATTTAGATAGTTGCAGATATTAACCAGTAATCTTGGCTGAAGAGGAATCTTTAAAAGGTTTCACCTTTCCCAGATAATCTTCTTGGCAAAGGGAGGAAAAGGAACGAAAATCTCATTATTATTCCATCACATAACAGTGTAGCAGTACAGTATTGAATATTCGCACTGCCAGTCCAGTTTCAAACACTATTCGAGCTAATTGTTTTAATCTGATTACCCTCCGTCAATAAGTTCTCGACAAGAAATTACATTAACTAATCATCATTCGTCGTAGTGAATGAGAGATTATCTATTTTCAAAGTGCCGTTACCTCTTCAATCCATTTCTCACGGTATGTTCAAGTGGTGTGACACAAGTAGAGTCATTTACCGTCGACTCTACTATCTAATCGATTACAATTACAACAGAAGTACCTGAAAGTGAAGTTGTGATGCGTTTTAAATTGCTGGCTATACGAGTACCTCAAACCATATGCTAAAGAAGCATTAAAAAACTTTGACAATCAAAACAGAGATGAACTGTTAGGAAAACAGACAGATTGTGCACGTGCCTTGTCTCATCTGTTATAAAGTTATCATGTCTTATGTGTGTAAAAGTTTTTCTCTTTGTGGTTACAGAGGTGCAGTTAGTTCTAACACCGTGTCAAGTTCAATTTTATGGGATAACTAGAGTTCCCTTCGACTTTCGACTCGTGCGAGTGTGTGTGACCATCTGTTTCCTATGTTTGTGGTTTTTATGAGAAATTTTTCTTCTCGTGGTAATAAATAGCCATTCGGAGAGACAATTCTTCGAGAAGGCTATTTAGACACACCTTTACTATGTCGTATTTATGTAAATGGAATATCTTTACGCGTATGGACTATTATTATTAATATGCTTTGCTCCTTACAACTGCCACTAATTCTATATTAGTGAAAAATATTTTTACAAAAATTTATGCGTGTACCCTCCACCTGCCCATGTTATTGATCTTTTCGCAGAAAATCAATCGAATCTTTCTCAAATTTATTAATCTCAAGTTTCCTGAAAGTGTAGGATTGCTCATTGCTAACTAGATGCTTATTAACCTAACCCAAAATTAATACTATCATTAAAGACAGATGGGATCCTTTAAGTATGGTAAACAAATATTAAGTAATTAAAAATTTAACACTTCTGTCAATAAATGTAAGAGTGTGCGTGCTAAGTGGCATTTTAAATGAGTATCTTTATTTGAGGATGTAAATTGGTGATTTGGTAAGTGGATTATTGTAGGTTTAATTTCTAGTGTGCTATTAAAATTTAAAGGATCACGCAGTGTCAATCATGATTGAAAATTAACAGACGGGATGCGCATGTAAATATAGCAATTTATAGTATTTGAGGCAAAAACTAGATTATTTTCACTTAAAATGAAATAATTCAGATGAATAATAGTGTTATGGAATCACGATCTAAATTAAGGCCATGTGTCTGTCTCTATTTGGCTGTTTACAATCTGGTTGAGCAATTCTACATGGCACATAAGGAAACAAAAGTAGTGAAAACGGAGGCTAGGAACAAAAGGTGAGTTCGTGCGTTGCCTGAGAGTGAGCGGTGCCTTATATCCTGGAAAACGCTCAATCTTCCTTAGTTAGATCGTCTGCGAGATAAAAATATGACAAGAAAATGATGGATAATAATGAGAAGGCTATTCAAAATGATATGTAATTAACAGCTACGATTATTAGCAATATTTTAGGGGGTTTCGGTTGTCTGTGATGTGATGTAGTTGAAGAACGGGAGTTTGATGTGATGGATATTTCCAGGTGAGATTCATGTAATCTGTCTAATGTGTCTAGTACACATAATATGTGTCTATCTATTCATTGCAAGTTAGGAATAGTAAATAGTAACAAGTAACATAAGGCAACAGACGACTTATTAAAAAACGTGTTTATATTTTACGACCAATTTAGTATGATAATCTTCTAGGGCTAAGGATATGTATTATGTAAATGTGCTCTATGTACAATTTACATGCACACGTTACATAAACTCCTTTGGTAGTTAGTCCCTTTGACCCAAGACTATAGATCTGTGTTCACGTTTTCAGTTACAAACGGCTTTATTAGTGTTGCTGAAAGAAAAGTCACATAAAAGCGTAACGTAAGACAACCGTCGGAATGGGATCTTCTGATTATAAATTAAAACCATTGCAAAGGGAACATTGCCAAAGAAAATGATTTTCTCTTGGACGCGACAAGAAAATCTTCTGACTTGAAGTCTTGACTGACTTGTGTTAGTCACACGACGGTTTAGAGTCATGGCACTGGAAAGAGATGTTACAATTCACAGAGATGACCCTGACTTGCCTCTTCATTCTACTTTGCATAACAAAGAATACAACAATATTGCGTCTTGTCTTGTCTACCCTCCGGAATCCATCTGCATCATCATCACATCACTCTAATTGTCTGCCTTATATAAATATGTTCTATTAGAGTCATATATTCCAAAGTAGTCAGTACACACCTGACTAGTTTGCTCCTACTTTTCCTCTCCCTTCAAAAGGAACAATAAACTAAACTTAAACAAGACATTCGAGAAAGATACTCAAGTTATGAGGAGCAATTGTCTTAAAATTAATTATTATTACCTAATTATCATAGAGACAACATTTGGGCTAATTTATTTGCATAAAAGGGAGTGACTCTTCTTTCTCTAACATTAGTACCTACCTACTACAGTTGACAAATTGTATACCATTATAATTCGTGTATGTAGAAACGATAAGATTGGTTCATACTTCTCTTCTTTGCACTTGAATTAATTGCTCTCTAAATTACAATTTGTGAGATAAAGTTTATTACTTGGTCATTAAAAGTAACTTGTCCTTAAGATACGGGAATGGGTTGTTTTGCCTTAGTGAGACAGTTGGAAAATTGACAACTCACCTCTATGCCCCAATGGCTTTGTGTAAAATTTATTTTATGTCATTTACATACATGCTAAATGGGAATTATCAAGCAAATAACCGAGATAAGACAAGTTACGCAGCAGTTGGTCAAGTTTACTAACCAAATAGGAGTTCACCATTTCTAAAATGCAATTTACTTTGTTCTCTGGTATATGATTAGTTATGTAGATAAAAGGGATTGCAAATTGCAATGTTGCATCTTAGAAAAACTAATCGTGAACCGGAATTCATAAATAAAAACCAATTTTAAATTATGAAATAAGATTTCTCAGTGATAATGCAAATATATAGCTACTTATTCATAACTCCCATTTAGAAAAACGAGTCAAAACAAGTAAAAAAGTTTCCTCTAAGGTCATCATTAACTGCTTATGCATTACTGTGCATGCAAACTAACTTTGCACTACGTGCAGTTGCATAGCCCATTCGATATTCAATCAAATCTTCGGATTAGCAAACGTAAAAATCGGAAATTCTATCCGATGTAATCCTAGCTACACAAAGAGTAGATTCATAAATAATTATAATGCTTCTCGTCTTAGTTATTTAGTGAGCTGAGCCAAGATGTACGTTCTTTTGTGGGATTAAAAGTTGTTAGGTGTTACGTGTCTTGTAGGCTGAAATGGATTGTCTAATTTGCTACTCGTTGTTAGAATACCGTCATAAATTGACAATAGTTGAAGCATTTAATCAGGAATCATGACTTCAATTTCCATCTCGAATTACACGATTAAAGATGCTCTTTGCATAGCCTAAGTAAGAGCTCAGAGTATAAACATAGACAGGCTGTTTCTGGAGAGCCTAGCTGAGGATCACATTATTCAAAGATAATATCACATTATAAACATTGTGCATGTGAAGGTGCGAGGAAATCGAAGGTAGACATAGACTAATAATAAGAAAACTAGAAAAACAGTCTAACTTCTTTACAATGATGAGCTTAAGATAGAAAATGTGATTAAGAGAATGGGACAGGATAGAATAACTGGCTTTAGGAACTGATTACTCCGAATCTCAACTCCAATCTTACATTTTACCCTTCCACGAGGTTTTCTTCATGTAATGTTGCACTAGTTAGCTCCTGGGAGGAGGAGCAAACTTTTAGCTCAATGACGTTTCGCTTCAAGATTTTACAGATTAGAGTTTTCCGCTTAACTATTTTTCTCTAAGCTACGCCGTACCTTCTGTGTTAACACAAACGGACTACAAAACACGAATTACAAATGTAGGTACACAATTATTATTTGCTTCGCGATTATTATGGCGAACATGGATGAGTTTTGTATACTCAGGTACATGACATTAGTAGTAACTAACTAGTAACTAACACTAACTAAGGCTAATAGAGCTGCACATTCACTTACGACCCTTAATTAATTTACGCTTCCATTTCTCTTAATCTTTTCTCATTAGACGCTTCGTTTTTGTACTTATTAGAAAAGAAGCAACCTAATTGGTACTTCCACATTACAATGTACACCCGAATTAACTTTAGCTATCTAACTATAGTATTTTCTCAAGTCTACGTCTATTCTAACTCTTTATTTGCTCTAATTCTTTATTGCAGCTCCATTAAGATATCCTTATCTATCTTCCTTCCATACCGAATATGTATGCCAATTCAAGGACTATACAATAATCCTGGTGTTTATAAAAGTTTCGAGCTATTTAGCGTAGTACCAAGTTGAAAACATTAGTACAGTATTACCAAATAATTCCCCTTTTTAAAAACCGATCTTTAAGTGTCATTATCACTGCGAAAAAATTATAAATGGTGCAATTATGCGTAGTGTGACCCTGTGACCCTTTTGCTCTGTTTTTGTCTACAGGGAATAGAATTAAACAATAAACTTGATGTGGGCAGACTGTAGTAAAGGAAATCATGAGGTCCAATTTTGTACTATTAAGAAACACAAAACTATAGTTATAGGAGTCCGTTTGGCATTCCTTAGTTTAAAGGGATTGACTATTAAATATTTTTTTAAAAAAATTGGTGAACCCCTAAAAAGGGGTTTCCTAAGTGCTCAAAATTACAAATTTTATAGACTCTATAAAACGATCGTACCAATATCGCATTAAAGCTTAATGGCCTGGTGCACTATCTCTAATTTCAGGAATTAAATGACACTTTGAAAACCTACTCTCAATGGATTCAAATAAAATATCGAGTATTAACATTTTCTTAGTTGGACTCAAATTATTATTAGACATTTTGGACATTCAAATTATAGTCGCGTACTACATAAAATGTCAGGTCTAAGTAGAGAGTTAATTTTTTTTGTATATACATTAACGGTAGATGAATTACTATTTAGAATGTTGTAATTGCCAATTGCAGCCTAAACGTAATTTTCATAGTATCAAGAACGGCAATGTTGACTCGAATAAAAAGTTGTTTTCAGGGATGAAAAGCATAGAATGTAGTGAAGTTGGTAACATTAACCAAGTGTAGAAAGGATGCTAGACGCATGTATTACAGTAAGTAATAAGTAAATGTACTTATCACATAGGTAATAGAAGTTTTAGCCGAGACAAAAAAGGTTTGTAGCCTTACTGTTTTTACCTGGTGTGAAAAAGGAGAATTAGCGTCTCACGTAGGCAGTTAGATTTATCTGCGATGTTTTTAAAACGCTGCTATACATAATGATGAGTAAGTCTAATTGTTTAGTGCATGGCCGTCTTGTAGTGTAAATGTTAGTACAAAAAGGGTAGTTTGTGAAACATCTCCAGAACAAGTATATAAAATTTGCATTAGTAATTGAGATAAGGAAAGTTGGTTTATTGTATTTATGTAGTAAAGAAATGATAAAATGTGAATAAATAAGTTGCAATTGCGATTGCGACAGAAAGGACCATAAAAACAAATGGGGATTAGAGCAATAAGGGTAATTTAGGAATAGAATGAATACCCAGGGAATGTAGATGACTTTTGGACACGGAATAACGAGTGCCCGCAATTTGAGTAAAGAAACACGGTTGAAAGAGTGAAAACAAAACAAAACTACAAATTAAAACTGAGGAAAAGGGAGGTGGAACAAAGGAACATTAAACAGGTAAATATATCTACGTAGTGCAGAGTGCACATTTGGTCCGTGGAATGATGGAATAGTGCATTGTGTCGAATAATTTTTACTATTACTACAAATGTTATGTATAGCTTGACTTAACGCAATTTATAAAGCAGTTCAAGTCAAGCGTAAATTCTCCATCGTTGTTAATAGCGAAACAACTGCTAAAATAACCTAAACTAGTATTTCTTTCTCCCCTATTCGCTCGTAATGTGTACAGATTTTGATTCTACAAAGAGATAAAAATGGAAATTAAAGTTGTACGCTTTACTACGAGTTGTACTTTTGTTGCCGATTGCACAGATGCATTATTTTTACTGAAACACGCACATTTTGAGTGTTATTCTGGCTTGACACATACTAAATACTACGCTACGATATATTATACATTATATTTAGAGTACTACCATGCGTGTAGTTCCAGAGTGTAGGTAGAGCAGAGCTGTCAAAGTTTAAATCCAGCTCAGTTACATACATCACTTTATATTGCAATGCGTATTGGTATTTTGACACGGGAGTTCTACCAACTTCCTCCGTTCGAAATAAATACTGGAGAAAAGAAACGTTTTCTTCTACTTTGCATTTATACTTGCATTGTGCCACACACGCCTGCCTGGGCTACTTATGGCTCCTCTATCAACGCAAATCCTAATACAACTGCTAATCTAATGTCGTCGCGAAATAAAGTTGCTTTGACGTAAATTTTACTACAACAAACACAGAGTCATAAAGCTACTGGAAGATTTTAATCTACTCACGAACTCTTTCTAAAACTTTTCTACTTGCACACTCACACCACATTTCAAGATGATGAAAGTATACTTTTAGGAATACCTACTACCTTATATTTTTCCATTTGCGTATGCTGCTCTCATACTTCCACTCGCGCTAGTTATTTATTTCGTAAATAATCATGCGGGTCGTGCCGTGTATGTACACAAACATTATTCCATGTACTACTATTTATTACTATACTTGATAATTCATACCAATTCAACTCTGCCAACTTGCAACTAGCCAAATGTGACGAGTACCTATATAACCCTCAATCTCTTGTTTTACTGCAGTCGGTTAATAGTGGGGGAATGAAGGGGCGGATACACATTCTAAAGACTTTTTCTCCATCATGCCTTCCTTTCGTTACAACTTCTTATCTTAACTAATATCTTTGTTGATTTTGATGTAATAATCACTATGACTTGATTCACAATTCACTTACCCTTGTTTGCATGAAGTATATTGCCAATTTATTCCTTTCTTCTTCCATATTCTTCGCTCTCATGGAATTCGATACTCCAATTATTTAGTAATAGTATATCCATACCTTTACCTTGCAAGCATTTTTTACAAACTAAATACGATTCAATTTGTATGTAGAAAATCAATTACTTTATCACATACTACTAAATTAAAAATCATAAGTTAAATAGTAATCCAGATCTCGTTATGGCCTATTGGTGGACTACGAAATTTTTATATCGATTATGGTTTAGTTTCTGTATGTTTTTACATACATATTTACATATAGTGGATTTTCTTGCCATTTAGTGTCAAAAGTAGTGCAATTCTTCCAAACTTTTATACCGATATTGCGGTCCTAAAAATTTACAGTTCAAAGATGGTTTCAATCTAACATTTGACCTAATGCTTTGTATCATTTGCATTTATGAATTACACTTGTATTACTGTTACGATTGATGAATTCGCTACTTTACTACAGCAATTGGGTTTACTACCTATTCATAAAATTATAAACATTGTACGTAAGTCTCAGTGATTATATACGGTATAGGTAACTGAGAAATAGTATCTTTGTACAGATGAAAAGCAATACCTAATTTTCTGAAGGAAGTATTAGGATTGTGTGGTTACATTGATGCCTAGGTACTTTAGAACATCCTTTAAGTATAGAGTCTAGAATGTGTCTAATATTATTTTCAATTTATGTCGCTCTGCATGTTCCCAAGTTTCATAAAACTGCAAAGAGGAATCTCAAAGGAACAAACTGCCTAACTTTGTTCAGCTTTTCTGTCATTGATGAGGGTCTTATTAGTTGGTTGCTATAATCGTACTAGTTTTAGTTTGGAGGTTTAAGATTTTAATACCATCTAAGAGTATTCATTCTCTTTCTATGCTGAGACTGAAAGTCTGAGTGAGCTGAACTGAAGTTGGAATAGAAGAGACAGAGCTGATTGTGAAAGTTGGAGGAATTTAATAATCAGAGGATTACTGTTGAAGTAACAGAAGAGAAATGCTCATAGAAGGGAAAGCTCATGTACTAATACATCCAACATAACATAAGTGTAATGGGAATGTAATGAATGAGTGATATAATAGCTACTTATATAGCAAGTAAATACCTACTTTTTGATAGAATACTAGATGCTACTTCTGCAAAGCTGAAACTACCCGCTAGACTTATCATATATTTATACGGGAAATAATGAAACTCTATTCCTTGTGTATCTAAATTAAACAGAAGAACAGAGAAGCGAAAGTTTCCAACTTTCCAAGGACTAAAGTAATTCTAAAAGGGAGCTCAACTTCAAAGTAAAGGAAAAAGTTTTCAGAAAGCTTCTCTCTCCGTTGGGCACAAAAGGAAGAAAGATCGATTAAACGAGTTTCAGTCAACTGAACTTTAGATGTTTATACTTAAAGCATTACATTGGCTTACAGCTCTCCGTATTCTGGAAGAACTGAGCAGTTTTATATACCCAACTCTATGTACAGTGCGATCCAAATTAATTTTCTCCTAAATAAGTACAACATTTTTATTATTACCAGATCACCAAAATTAAAAATAGTACACACGGACCATGTTTGCAGCTACTCATTTGTCTCAGAGATATCTGAATTATAATTTTCAAAGTTGTAAAGTAGATGCTTTGAAAATGATTTATTTACGTAATAAAGTATTTCATGTAAGGTTTGTCGAGGTTTACGTAATGGAAAGTTTATAGGTGATGAAAGTTAAAAGAATATCGCAATAATATGCAAATCTAGTTCATGTACAGTAAAATGTAGCTTATTGAAAACGCGCTTGCGCATTGCATTTAGTCATGCCCATTGAAACAAACATATACACAAGTACAACATAGGTATACTTATTGGTCTATCTGAATTCAGAAATATTTTTATACCATGATTATTGAGCATTGATAGCTATAATGATCAATAGAATAGAAATGTATTGGCGAGATGGTGGAGTACCCTGTAGAAGTTGGTGAGTTGGTGTTAAAGGAGGAATAAAATATTGTGCATACGTAGAAAGGAAAGTATAAAGTAAAGTAATTGAGGAAGTGAAGGAAAGGAATGGTGGTCTGTTTGGTCTGATATGGAGTCTCTGTAGAAAAGAGCTATAGATGGAAATGAGCCGAGTTGACTGGGAATATTGATCTTTCTCCATGACTGCTTTAATTTCCTCCGGGTTTTTTCTAGGGAGGAGGGGGATGGATGTACTTGTAAAACAGCCTACTACTTCTATAGCGAATAGACTCGTCTTGCCTTTGGATCCCAGCTCTTTTAAGCAGCTCGTCGGCAGAACGAAACTCTTTTTATAGAAATTAAAGATATATAAGACAGATATAGCGAGCGGGAGCCGTAGTGCGTAGAGAGACGCTGGTTGTGGAAGAGAGGAGGACAATCCGGGAAAGAGAGCATGCGGATTTCTCTTCTGGCTGGAAAAACAGTAGCTCTGAGATGCAAGCCACCTAAGCAGGAGCAGGAGTATCAAAGGCAGCCTCGTCGTACTTAATTTACACATAAGAATTGCATAGAAAACAACGTGAACTCCAGCTGGATCTCGCCTTCCTTCCAGTAAAATGCTGTTGCTGCTATGTCCGCCCGTGTGTCATGTCCCTCTGAAATGATATACTGGGATGCTCTCCATATACGATGTCTATATGCAGACGGAGGGAGAAAACCTTAATGAAGCTCAAAATAAAGTAAAAGAGGCGGAGGGTGGAGGAGGTTGGATGGATCCCATAATACCCGCTTCCATCTTCTCCCGGGATGCGCTCAAAAAATGCGCTAAGGTAAAGAACTCGTTCTCCCTACGACTCCTCCGTTAAATCTTTAAAGGCTCAGTCGACCGGCTCAATTTCTAAGCACTTTCCACAAAGACTAAAATATTTCCGTCTCAAGACTCCAAACTTTTCTGTGTCCTCATTGATTGCAATGCTCAATGCAAACAAACCGCATTCACAGCAATGGCATTTCTTTCCTTCTTATCCAGACCTGTGAATGTATTGTGTAACGACATGAATTTACATAGATTAAATTTAGGTCAGATTATGTAAGATACTGTATAACAAGTAGTAATACATCAAACTACGGTATGCTCGTATCTCTACAAGAATAATTTGTATTTGCACAGTTGGAGTGCTTATCCGAGCTTAAGAGTTGTACTGTAAGTCGATATCATGCTTAAATGAGTGTAGTGTACCTACGTAATTGTAAATGTGCGTGAGAGTCAAAATATTTTCTTGTAAAATGCTGGTAGTACGTGCGTAAATGTGAAATGCCATTATCTAAGTAGCACTAAAGGCGACTTACCAGTTGCAATAAGTCCATGGGAAAATTCAGTTCAATAATTTAGAGAAAACCGGAATTCGGTAATGAAAAGATTCAAGTAATCAACTGTTGGAAGGTTTCGGGAATATCTAGGTACATGGATGATAAGAAAAGTATTCGTGCAACATGTGCATGTGCATCGTAGCTAATACCTCTGATGTGTATTTAGTCACATATGTAGAAACTAGTAGAATAAGTAGATCAAATAACATCACACAGATGCACTATGCGTAATGGTATATAGTATGACCCTGGCTGACAATAATGCGAGAGTAGTATAAGTGGGAATGATACTCGATACGTTGCATTTAATTAATCATATAGAGATATGCATATAAAATGATGAAAACGAGACTGAGTACATGGATCTAGTAGGTACAGAGGATGAAGCAATGCAGTAATTGCATTAGGATGATCTACCTATGTTATGTGTCTGGTGCATATAGATATGAAAGTGGAGATGCAAGGTGGGATTTATTCGGTCGTGTATAGAGTAGATGGAATTAGTGGAATTATAGATATGAGAGATGAAGCAAGGTAGGGAGGGAAGATATATTGTGGGAACGTAGCGAGGACTGGCCTAAACAACCGCACCGGCCACCGACTCACTCGTCCTCTCTCTCTCTCTCGCTATAAACATATCTGCTTTGCATATTGAAACTTGATTGCCTATTTGGAGAGGAAGGAGAAACTGGACAGGACACTTGTGGACGTGAACTCAGGAAGAAATGAGAACTCACCTTCCTTTGTGGAATGAAACAAAGGGAATAAAAATAGTATTATGTACAAATAATGAAACAAGATACTTTTGGTCCACTCACGACTGCCATGAGATACCAACATAAACAGATCTTTAAATTCCGTGTGAAAATCTAGACGAAATGGGAAAACGCCACAATCGCCAACCCGTTCTCATTGATTTCATTGGTAGAGCGAGAAAACAGGAATCGTTTCCCAAAAATACTTCAATTTTTCGCCGACCGGACCGGTTCTTATTTCATTCATTGGAACTATATCCATTTTTCTAGCAATCTGGAGATGAATGGATTACTTTACATAGGTATTTGTACATCTGAGCAAATGCGATACTTATATCCTATCCGGACTCCATTGAACTTGTATCAATGCAGTAAATATTGTTATTGTTTTCAGTGAGAGCGATGTACATGAGGAAACTGGACTCCACGGTCCAGTCAATCCTAAAGTACATTTCTCCTGTCCACGTACAACCAAAAATCTGAGAACACAAACGAGTTTCCTCCGTGTAATGGCAATACCGTTATGTTTCACCGGAGCACGGATAATTTTTCTAATTCCATGTAAGATTCCACAATAAGATCCAGTTTTCATCTTTTCATCTACTTTCACAAAAGATTTTTATGCTTTTTAAGTCTCCGTTATTCCTTTTCATTTTTAGTTGTCACATAAAGAGAACCGTTCTCGTCTCTTATTGGCTAAGGGTATCTTTGCTCAGCCTTCTAAGGGCTCATCTCCTTCTTATGCTAAAGATGAATTTACCAAAAATATCCTCTTCCCGAAATTATTCGTACACCTCGCTCTCATTCTTTTACTTCAACTTCAGCTTTGGCTCTCACAAGTTGATTCCGAAACTTACCAGTTCTGTTGCATCACATTCGGTAAAAATACTGATTGACCTGCCGATTCGGTTTTTTTCGCAACTCAACTTCATTTTTTTCATCGATCAATTCATTTTTCCTTGATAGCTATACTAACTGCACTTTCTGACACCAGCTAATAGTATTTGTAGGACTATCATTCGGATCTTCATTAAAATAATATATAGATCGTCTTGACTTCTACCACTTATGTCATTAATTTCATTGGTATTTCTTAAGATCGATGAGTTAAATATAAATAGATAATAAAAAATAATAAAGTAAATACACAATTAGATTGGAAAGTTGAATTGTCTAATTTGCTAATTTATAAGTGCCAATAATATGAAGTATATTCTTACCATTAGTTAGAAGAAAATCACCATAAACTTGGAATTTTAGAAAATAAAATCTTTCACTGATAACTATGCTACTTGGCTAGCTTTTATAGTACCTACAGTTATTCAGAGTGACTACTTAAGACGGTTGAGACAAAGAAAAGACAATAATTTGTTGGATTTTTGTTTATAAATGTACAATTTTCCTGTTACTGAATGAAAAGCTGATTAGTTGAGACTGAGACAAAGAAAATAAATTCTAAACAGTCAGTGAATTTTCTTCCGGCAAAGAAACTCAATTTTCGAATATTTTCTGTGTGCAGCCATCTCACTAACCAGACTACTAATTAGAACAAAGGAAAGGATTGAGTTGATTTTCCTTGAGTGCTCTAAGATTTTCTTGCTCCACTATAATTTGTGCCCAGCCCAGTGATTGATACTGTTGAATAATAATGTATCTGGTACAAAATATCGCACATCATCATCAAGCTGCTGTATCGGTCTCGTCACACCACCCGTACAACCAAAATCCTTACCACAATTTTGGTTCAGGCTCATCCTCTTCGTCGACTTCGCCGATGGACATCGCTCACATGCAGGTAATCAAATTATTCAAATGAAATAGCTTTTTTCCTCGAAAATTACCACAAAAAACTTTGATAAAAGTCATTATTCATGATATTGATGAAAATTTCGATGGCTTATTCATTGTAATGGTCCATTGAAAAGCGATTACGCAGGTAATTTTCATTGTGTGGTGGAAACTAGTAGGAGTTGCCAAAGTCTATAATTCCATTAATTTAGTCTTATTTGCATTTTCTGCTGTGACTTGACGTAAAACTTCCTCTGTTTCCTGTTCCAGCCATTCGACTACTACAAGTATGGTAATAATAACAAGTGTGTATATAATAATATTTGTGTTCTATCGTTTTCTCCGTAATAATAAGTATTATAAACAGTTGGAATTGTGTATACAATATGAAGACGATATAATGTAAAGTCTCCGAAGCAAACAAACCACCTGGCCTGGTTTGGCTTGGCTGATATTATATGGCTGATATTGTATAGTGTAGTAAGTATATAATAATCAGATCTAATATTATGAGTTAAGGATTATTATCGACAGAGACGAGAACACCAGATAGACATCCGAAAGGAAGTTAATAGCTCTTAGCCACTCGTACATTTTATGCGGATAGTACGGAGTTGTAGACAAAGATGATAGAAGTGGAGATAATGCTTTCATGCATCGCAAAAACAACGAAACGAACTGTCGGAGCAGTGCAATAGAACACAATACAACAATCATACAGTTGTATAATGTACCTCAAATTACTCTGTAAACCTGCTAAAGGAAAAACACCATTGCATAGCATCGCTCAATGCTAAATTACATAAACACCAGTTTGAAGAAGCTTCTGCATTTATTTAGTTATACATAAACAGTATGAGATGGACGGGTAGTGCCAAGGTTGGGAAAATCAGCCTATGCCTCAGTAGGAGGATGAATAATTGGAGAGTTTGTAGAGGCATTAGAAGAAATCGTAATATTCGTATAAATGTATCAGCTCAGCTAGCCGTCAGCAACAGCATTTCGGATTTGAATGCGAATCTGATTGTGAGATGTAATAATAAATAATAATTCAGCGCGAATGTTTATACATGGGAAGATATTCTTCTCACATAACATTCATAAACCTTTTTTTTAATCGTGGAATTGCATCAGAACTCAAACAACGAAATGTGTCGGAAGGTTCGTCTGGTAGAAAATAGTATTCAAAATGGAAGTGCATTGCTAATAGAAGATTACAGTTGATCTGAAGGTATAATCTTGTAGTTAGGGGTATAAGGAGTATGTAGTAGTGTGTATATGCAGTGCATTAGATATCAAACCCTAAAGGGACCGTAACACAGTAGCCAAACCGTTTTGCATAATGAAGAGATCATGAGACAACGTTGTTTAGCTTTTTTAAACAGACTGGAGTGCTATCATGATAAGCTATTCATTATATTCACCATTTTGAGGATTGAATTTTCATCTTGATCAGTTTGCCTTTTATAGTAGGTACTCTACTAGTACATGATAAAAGATAGCTTCAAGATTTGATGATCTGACAGGAAAACCAAGTCTAACTCGTTCGTCCTTGTGTATGTAGGAGATAAACATTTATCTATAGCTAGGAGGGTATTTGTATATATATAGGATTGTGTTCCATGGGCGAAGTAGTAGCAGGTGATAATATCGCATTTCGTATTCTTAAGACGAAGGGAGATCTTGTTTATTCCCCTCTAGGAATTAATAACAATGCAAATGCAAATGAGAAATGCAACTCTAAGAAGGCATTAGTATGTATGTGATGTGCGAATTGATTTTGTTTGCCAATTACGAGATAGATTGCGATTTGAGATCCCAATTCGAGCTTGTCTTCTTTTCAAGAGGCTCGCGAGATGCGAGCGAGACACTCAAATTTATGCTTAATGCCCCTTTCTTGGAGACTACAACACACTCAGAGATATAACAAATATATTGGCGATTTGGTTCTCAGCCTTCGAAAATTGGAGATAATGTAATGTAATCAAATGTAATATAAGCTAACTGACTTGAGTTGTTCTCCATTTTTTCCTCGTCTTATTACATACAGAGGTGCATGTTATAGACTGATGAGACAGCTTGCTAATCTTTCTGCAGTTGTCTGTTCTCCTAGTTTTAAACTGCATTTCCATCTGTCTGTATTTTCCCACGATCTTGAATCCCAAACTGCGAAACAAGCTGCACAATCAGTAGCGTTTGGCATGCAAGTCCACTCATCGTCAGCTTCTTGTAAATACAGATAAAAACGTGCAGCTCTACATCCCCACTACAACAAATGCCTGCCACTGCTTATCCGTAATTTTTAATCATTAGAATTGTATCATTTTTTTTACAATCGATTACACAAATAGAGCAGCGAGGACAAGTCTTGTGGCCTGCTTGATTCATTTTTATTCATCCCATAGAATAATTCTCGTTAATTATGGTAACACTCACTGGATCTGATCTGAGAAATCAAGGCTGGTCACCACCACTATACACTCAGAGTCGTCTCGGATTAATCTTGTCACTTTTTTCTTTAATGATATTAACACTAACACTACTGTATACATTAGAACAGCAATATCAATACATTCGTGGTGCATTCCAATAAATAAATTAGACCAGTCTTCTCCATCGATCTAAGAGAATCCTGTTCGTATTAGTATGCTTATTCTATGCTAATACTACAAGGTACTTTTCTTCAACTGTAATAAAGAGTCAAAACTTTGGGTAATTTGAAACTGTCTTCGCTGGGTACCTGTCCTCATCTTCTCTATTTGCTCCCTGTTTTATTACCTAATTTACCTGAGACTTTGAGATAATCATTTCTACTATCCATGCTCAAAGACTAATGCTATGACCTCTTTATACATCACAGTAGCTACAGAATTAATTGAAGGTAATTTGCATAGTTGGGTCTTCTACTCTGTTTCTTCATTCTTAAGTGTCAATCAAGCGTCAGCTAAGTCTTATTCTCGTTTTTCTCATCTACTTTTTTTTGTTTGATCCCCTCCTGATCTTGATACACATACCGATACAAGATTAACCGATACCAGACATTATTAATTCTTTACTTTTAATGGTGATGCACATGAATACAATATTAAATACGCGTGTAAGTCTACTTACCAAGTTTTTTAGGGACTAACCACAAGTTTAAGAAGCGGAGCGAGGTAACCTTCATCTGTGTGACCGGTAGCCGGAATCTCAGCGTGGAAGCACGTCATGTTACCCTGTTCTCTCTTCCAGAGTACCACTTAATTGAATTTTATAAAGCCAATCTAGCTACGGAGACTGATTGAAGAGCCATAACCAAGCAAGTTTTCATGCCTTTGCATTGTGCGCCTCATAATAACACAATGATTAATTACCCATAATATACCAGCTAAGCCAACTCTTCGTTTCTACTAAGGTATCATGTGAGAACATTTGTAAGTGCTGCTGTTTGCCATGTACACAAGGAATGTGATTAGTCGTTTCTGCATCTGCAGTCATTATGAACTATGACATGGCCGTAGCATGCACTATTCACTTACGGCAAAGAATTCAAACACTTCTAAAAACACTTTTTACAATACAAGATATTATTCTCTCTGCAGAGAGTCGGCATTCGGCAACTATCAAATATACACCAGTTACTTACTCACCACAGATGAATAAGTGGAATGTAAGGAGTTCTAATGTTAGTGTAATGCATTTTCATACCAGCAGGCACTAACCAGCTTGCTTTTACTACAAAAATTGCACGCAAAAAATTCTTACGCAAAGATTATTATAATCTACCTGTACAGCAAGGTTTTTCCTTTACTATCTTGTTGTTCCTTTTTTCTGACCTTACATTATTTATTATGCAGTTCTGTTGCAGTTGCATCATACATTCTCACTTAATCCTGTTGGCGACATTTAATAATGAGATTAGGGGATTGGGATTAAATACTTGCTACCTTACATGTCATGCCAAGTTTTTGTTGTTCTATTTTTTTGAGACCGACACATAGGATATTCAATCTCATTAGTATAAGCCACGCGTGCCAAAATTTTGTTAAAAAATTAGTCTTTAGGTGTAAAATTTGATATAAAAGTATAACTATATAGAAGATTCCAAAATGCCTCTAATTGCAATGGCCGATGTCGAAATATTATCTGTAATATTAAGATATTATTATATTTACAAGAAACTCAATTTATTTTAAATATTGCGAAGCAGAGTCAGCAAAGTGTAAGCAGTGACACGGGGAAAATTCTAAATTGCTTCAGTTCTAATTCTGTAAAAACCGCGTCCTTGAAACATCTGTAATGTTAAGTTAGTATTATTTTCGAAGATAATCAATTTATTTTAAATATTGCGAAGCAGAGTCACCAAAGTGTAGGTAGGGAAAGGGAGTTTGTTGAAGAAACTTTGAAATTTGTTTTTGAGAGCTTTTAGCTAGGGAAAGTTCTTAGAATGGTTGCATCAAACGTTTCTCTTTTGTGAGTATAAGTTAAGAATATCTATATGAAGTAGGGTAAGTAATTAATGGGAGTGAGCGAAAGTGATTTTGCTATCGTGACAACTACTCTTCTTTTAAGATATAGCTGATATAAGTTTCTAGTTGATTTTGAGTGAAGTTGGTTCTAGTTCTTCCGTCCTTTTCTTGTTGTGAAGAGGTGTTATGTGACTGCTGGCTGGTTGCTTTTGGCATATTTGCATAGTTAGACAGAAAGGACAAGTGGAGCTGAAAGAAAGGGAAACTCGGGTGCACTTTACTTTCACTCTGCCTCGAGTTTCAGTTTTGATAGAGAAAGATCAGTGAGGGGGAGAGAGAACAGGGAAATACATATTTTATAGCATCTACTTCAGATTCATATTTCATTTTGCTAGTTCTGTTCTTCACGTCGCTCCTCCACTCCTTTACATCACACGAAACTTATTTCTTGTATAAACTTCTAAATCTCAGCCTTTTCTCCTTCCATCTATTTATTTTAGGGAATATTTCGCTATGCTTTTGGGTCTGTGCACTCTATAATGGGTCGAAATTTGTAACATTATATGCTTTATCATACTATTTCTATCTTATAGTTACTCTAGTATATACCTTATCAGTATGACGTAGTCTAAGCTAGTATTTTATATTGTACATGTAAGCATATTATTTATACATGTTTTCTGAGTATTTCTGTGCATAGATCTTTGAGGCTCTTTTGCAGGTAGACACAAATCTAGTTAGTATATGTATAGAGAAAATTT
>JABASH010001865.1:0-23226 GCA_019776445.1 Tomocerus maximus | reverse complement strand
TTTTATTGAACCACATTTGACAAATATTGACGATTTGATATGCATTTGAAAATCCTGAGTTTTCAAACAAACCGGTGTGTTTTAGAACAAACCAAGTTTCAATACAAACTGTAACATATACAAAAATTTAAGGTTATATATATATATAAACTAGTGAACCATTATGGTTTCCAATGCCTAATGCTTTATTTTAGTGAGTATATACAAAAACCCGTATTCACTAATTGAATTCAAGGAAACATGGCATAGTATAGTACCAATGTTATGTGTGTGTATTTACAATAGTATTTAAATGAAGAATTATTATCACATATCATTACCATTTTGATTATTGCATTTAACATTGACCATTTACGAAGGAAAACCCATTCTCTAAATTACTTAATCAGTCAAAATAAAATTATTGCATTATAAAAATGATGATATGTGATAATAAATCTTCATTTACTATTGTAAATACACATAACATTGGTATTATACCATGTTTCCTTGAATTCAGTTAGTGAATACGGGTTTTTGTATATACTCACTGAAATAAAGGCATTAGCATTGGAAACCATAATGGTTCACTAGTTTATATATATATATATATAACCTTTTTGTTTGATATAATGGTTCCATAGTGGATATATACACAACCGGGACGTATTCTTTGACTGCAACATATATACATTATCAATCTGATGCAAAAGTTACTAGGTAATAACCAACAATTGGCATTACGCACTAATAGATAGTACCATAGTATAGATACCATAGCATAGTGTCGAATATTGTCTGCATATCCTGGCATTGTATTTATTGCTGACTGTATTAAAGTATATAATGTAATTGGTGGTAGAAGACGGTTTTATGTGAATCGGAACCCAAAGTTTCCACACCAGGGAAGTTTTGGAGCGTTGAAGTGTGGTTTGTCTTTGATTTATAATAGATCCAAGAACTGCGTGCTTTCAAAGTTAACTAAGCATGTACCTATACTATGAGCATCGGAGTGCGTAAGTTGTAAGTAGGTAGGAAGTAAATTGATTCCGACAGTGAGAACAATGGCAGTTTACCTACGAAACTATTTCTTAATTCGTAGTACATTTATTTAGTGTAATATTGCTTTCAACTGGCTATTACTATCAGTAGTTCGTAAGTTAGTAACTTCCAACGTCCTTTACTCGGCAAACCTTTGCTCGATGAATAATTGAACTATCCATTTTCAAACTCAGTTGTTTAATAGTACAGCAGAATGTGCCTCCTCATCCAACCTTTCTCTGTACTAAGAATGAAAGTATGAAATCAAGTTAACTACTACTTTCACCACTCTCGCCTTTCTCGGCTAATAATATAAAAATAAAGTTGTAGTACATAATTTTATGTTTTGCACCGCTCTATGTCGCACTACATCCAGTAATGTAATTATATGGACTCTGAAATTAGTTTTCCTCTCGATGGCAGGAACCTTTTCAAACAAATTAAATATTAAGTGTGTTAACGTAGCGGAAGCAGACGTTGACACATTCCACTAGCAATAAGATAAGCATGTCAGGAGACTTGAAATGAGATACGTCTTCATATGAAACCCATCAACCTCTATTTACTTCATGACAAATTAATGGAAATGTCGACTTGTATATGATTGCTTCAAATGCTTTCTCAACCTATGCATTACATACTCACTGAACTTCCTACAACTGCGACTTAACTCTAAAATACACACTACTCTACCTACCTAAGGCAATGTACTTGTACAGCAATATACCACATAACCTTAACATTTTATATCCTAACCCAGAAACTTACAATTATACAAATGGAAATAGACTTTCAAACTTCATTATTAAGTGCCAATTTAGCAGCTAAACATAGGTTTCTACTTCTAATCTATTGGTAATACAATTTGCACTCAGTTTTAAATCAAAAACTTCTCAATTTACACATTAAACAAGTTAAACAAGAGTACCAATTTTGTTTAGATGGTAATAAACTCACTTGGTTGTCCTATCATAATGAAGTATAAACACAATTTAAAAGTTTCATAGAAAGATGTACCATCCATGATAGAATCAATCTCTAAAACTATTAGTAATATGACTATCGTTTGCTCTCTCTGTAGATAGTACGTTAAAGTATTTGGAGCGAAAGAAAACTAAATTGTCCAGTGGACCAATTGTTTCCTGTATGTGTGTCACTGTAGAATATTGAATATTTTAAAAGTCAAGTGCCAAGGGACTTGTCCTCACTTGTGATCAGTACAGCGAGCTCTCTCCAGACTTTCACCATCAATATTAGAATGCATGAACCAGTAAACCATTTGGCATCATTTCTCATGCACACACTTCAGTATTACAGTCAGCATTCCTTTTAGCTAGTAAATTGTGTAAAGACTCTTCTACAATTTGACACTCAACTATTATGAGTACGTAGTAGGTTATGCTCTTTAATGTAAATTCAGGATTTAGGGACTTGCCTACTATTTCCTTTGCCGTAGGTTCTTCTATATCTTCATGCATGTACACATTATGTACTAAACAAGGATAAGTACAGATCTAGAATTGAATGTATGCTCAAATACAATATTTACTCACCTCGCCCAATGTAAGTGTTTGTTATTGACTTTTTCCACCACACATGTATAATGGATGGGAATGAGACAAGTAGTATTTCAAAGGAAAAATTTAGATGCATGTGCATTTCACAAAGACACATTTTGCATTTCTAGCTTTATAGCACTAAAACCTGTGCTTTTAAAATTTAAGTGCCGCAAATACAATATACTTCTATAAATTTTCTGTCACCAGTACACAGATAAATTGCATATCAAAATAAAATATATGAAAATTGTTTGAAAGCATATTTTGGTATGCCATCACATGCCAATAAATGTCAATTTTTCAAAAAGGACATTGTGCCATTGAAAGGATGATGCAATTGTAAAAATTCCCCATACAACTGATACAACGTCATGAATCATCACTACTCCCACGCAAAAATGATATTCTCAAACTTATCAAGACATAAAGCGAAAAACTATTTTTTCAAGTTTACTGTTATTTTTCAATTACATAATTGCCCCATTGATTTCTCACCTTCCAAAATGTTCAAATAATTCGGAATTTATTATGAAAATTAAACCAGATGCATCCTGGAATTGTGCATTTATCAATTTTGGCTTAAAATAAATAAGGGATCTTTCTATTTGTATCTACCGTGTAGCTCTTTTGATAATGTTATTGGTAAAAGCAAAGTGATAACGTTTCTATAAATGTGCGAAGTATTTAGAGAGAGAGCAATGGTTCTTATCATTCAGTTCCGGTTAAGGAGTTGCGATGCAGAAGAGCAGAAACTGTATGCTAAATATACAATTGTAGTGAAGTCCAATTATTTAAATTAGTGCTATGTTAGTTTTGGTTCACTGGTTTGCGAGACTCTAATTTATTGCATTACATATACATCGGTATACTCGTACATAGGGATTGTCTAGAACACAATAGCTGTGAAGTCTATATTAGCAGAAATAGAGTCCTGTCATACTTAGCTTATCTTCGCTGAGTCCCTGTGTGTGAGCAACTTGCTCATTAAATATATGCATTATTTGTGTGCATGTGTCCCATTAAAGCTGTCCTTTCCTATAGAGATGTCTGTAAATTGTAGCGCTTCGTGTTAGGTGTGTAGCAATGATGAGTAGTATGTGGATAGTGTGTGTAGAAAGGAAGAGTAAATGTTTGTCGGGTGATACAATTTGTGTAGGTGCTGATAAGTCGATAAATTCGCACGTTCACCCTTCAACACAGCGTTAGTTAGGTGGCACTCCTTTGTGCTTCCTCTAGTCATCTGTCTGAGGTGAGGTGGTTGTTACTCACACTTAACAATGTCTCATTCGCCTAATAGGAAAAACAGCTTAAGGATAAAGTAGGTAAGTAGCGTCTTGGTATCATTTCCCTGTAACTATGTACCTGGACCAAAGGAGTGCGTATACCTTGTCGTTAGTCCGTCCATCTCACTTCCCTTGAATGGGATGCAATGATAATAACGATGATATGTGAATATGAGTGTGAACGAAAGTCTTATTACGATGATTATGGCTATGATTATGGGGAAAGGGGAATGATGAGATGATAAAAAACGGGAATCAAATGATGAAGAGATTTCGATGAGATTGCTTACCGAATATGAATCGGATCATGCTACGAAAAACGCATTATCTTGCATAACACAGTCTTACGTATCACTTGATTCTACTCTTGCCCTAATATGCTGTTTGTGTTCATGAGGGGATCCTTTGCTTATTTTTCAGACTGTGTGCGATGAATTTCAATCTTTATATCTGCTCACTTATATACAATAGTCTACAAAAAGAATTACCGTAACCTATCATTATGTTACTTCCATTGCTATTCTTATCATTAGTGTCTATCTACCAACCTAATGCATTTTTGATTAATATGATGTACTGTACTATATNTGCATTTTTGATTAATATGATGTACTGTACTATATCTATCATTTCCTTAGACCCTGCAGTAGCACAAAATATTACCTACCACTTTATTGTATATTGGTTAATGTAATCATCATCACCGTCTGAAAAACAGCAGGACGGAAAGTCATTCAGTCCAGTCCTGTCTACTTATCTTGTACATCAATATAATACAAATAACATAAATAATGTCTAATGCAATGATGTGCAACGGAGAAATGTTCTACTTCAAACTCCTTGGACAATTGAATTGAATCCAATTACTGTACATACACCTACACGGACCCGTCTCAATTCGAATAAAGAAAAAAATGACTAAAGAAAAATGAATTGATTTTATTTTGTTCTAACTACATTTCATTGCTACTTGCACCACTCGTTTGGAGTATCTATTTAGGTATGTATTATGTATTTCTGTGTGAGTCTAACAGCTCAAGTCTGCTACAACTACTTCCCTGCTGAGAATGTAATGAGAGCAATACTTCCTTTGGTGTTCTTCTCTATCCTCGCTCTATAACACATGTTTTATTAATATTTGTTTGGTTTTCGAATACATTATATCTGTATACATCCTAGAGTTATATAAGAAAGTAAATACAAAATATACAGCGAAATTGGAATTTCTAGGCCTTATACATGTTATCCTGCCAATCCTGCTTTTATATACCAAGACGCACTCTTGTGTCCTTTAGTGTATAAATAGTAACACTATTTGTAGATAGAACAAATCAATACCTACAATATAGCATATGAAATATACGGAGTATTATATAAATGTACTATAGTACCTAATACATTTTTGTAGTTTTAGTTTATTTATTACAATTTATAATCTTTGCAATGTACCATCATAACTGACAATTAAATACTCAAATCATGTTACGTAGTTTATGACATTAGAGCAACAACGTGAGGAAGAAAAGAAAAGTTGCCTTACCAAGAGAAGAAGTTGAGGGGTGAGATTTTTAAATTCTGATTGGTTCCATCAACGTATTTCCATGGCTGAGATATGTAAAAGTGAGTTCTGTTTATTGTCCTGATTCAAAGACAATTTAGTGTATACAAGTGGAGACAATGCACTAAATTGGTATATAATGATGATAGTGCAACGCTATGACGTGTAGAATTTTTTGTTGTAGTTTTACGAGGATACTGCAAAAGTTGAATGAGGCAAACCAGTTTTTATGTTGGCAGTGCACTAAATCATTTCCAGTGTGTGATGAACATGTGAACAAGGAACAATTTGCATAGTGAAGATTCTTGGTAAATTCTGTGTTTTTGATAGGTAACTCTAAAATGTTGATATCAATGTCAAGTTACCCCGTTGTTCTGTGTGGTCTTTTTGGTATGTGTAACAATGTTTGTTCATTGAACTGTAGTTTGTGGGTAGTAGTATTAGTAGTTGCAAATTTTCAAAAAGAATTGGCAGTGCAATGTAGTCGAATATAGCTATAGGGTATTAATGCACGTCAACAATGAATGATTATGAGTTGGAATTCGTCAGTTTGTTTGATGTTGATTATGATATTGTTTGAAGATATGAAGTCAAAGGGAAGCCGAGTTCACATATAGTTATACAAAGTCAAGACAAAATGAACCAAAGTTAAAATGTTGTCTGAAGTACGAATTGTAGGATGATAATAGCGAGGATGCAAATATGGAGGGAGTAAGAAGAGTAATCGTATCTTTAGCACGTTAGCTACGGTTTCGCAGTCCTGTGTAGTTGATTTAAGGTGCTTTAGGCAAGACTAAACCAAAGTGAAGTCCTCCTCTTCCTACTATGCACCATGCATCACAATTTATAGGAAAATAAAGTAATTTCAGTTTAGCAGTTCGGTGTAGTAGTAGTAGTTAGTAAGTAGGTGGTGTGGGTCCTTTGGTGGTACAGTTGCTACTCACAGTAGTGTAATATTATCTCGTAGATACACACCAGGGATGTAAGAAGCAATCCACGGAGGCAGATAGATGAATGAATCAGCTTACGGGCAAATTCTCTTGTTTCTCAACGAAATATATAGAAATAGTAGCAAAAGCTAGCTGAGCAAGTCTTGTAGCGTTTGGCGTGGTTTGAAGTTTTAACTCATTTTCCTTGCCAACACTCGAAAACTGAATGGAACTGAAAGTAGAATACAGATACGTGCCCGCGTCTACTAAATTCGTGGCGGATGATAATGTAAAAATCTTTTAATATGCAATAGACAGGAGGAGTAGTTGTGGTACATAGTGCAAGATGCAATAAGTTCTTCCCTGGCAAGTCATGTCACATCCACATGTAGATTTATGCACTAGAACCAGATCCAGAACTGTCCCAACACTCTTACACACTTTTCCATCTCCAGTCTCCGACTACTGCTAGAAGATCCCATTTCTAGTCCGCAATTGCCTAACATCCTACAACAAACACTACACTAGTATAAGTACCATGTAAGAATCTCGCAGACGAATGTGTTTCAACCAGCCCCAATGCCCTCGGTTGATAAATTCTCCTTCGAGGAGGAGTTCGAGGATTATGTTCGGCGAGAGCAGAAACGAAACCACATGAAACTGATTTGATTGTTTCCAAACTCACGGTGATCCAACTGGAACACTAACCAGAAGCAAATTCAAGACACAAAACGTTAAATTCCGAATGCACTGCAATAAACATTCTCCGTCTTATCCCGAACAATCCGTCCTACAGAACATACTTAGTATACTTAGCAAACACGTTATTATTTATGTAAGTTCCTACATTAAATCTGCTAAATGTTCTAATTTTATGATTCACTACTGTCCCTATTTTCTGCCTCCACAAAGGAGAATAGAGACAAATGTGTGAAATTAAAATCCTTTATTACTAGTAACTAGTAGCAGTAGGTTGTGCTGGCTCAGACACATACAGAAGCACAAATTACGTTTTTGACTCCTGTGGGATTTCCCTTCGTTAAGTTGTTGATGGGACTCGAGTGGAAAAATTTCCACAGAAAAACGCCAACACTAATGCACCTACATTATCAGACTACTTTCGAAATATAGTTAGTATAAGTAATTCAAAGTTTCCTCGTTTGAAGAACCTTATCTCTCCCAATCTGTCTACATCCCGTGAAATCTACTTTTTCCACTCTTTTTTGCACTCCTTTGTCCGTCCCGTGTTATGTATTGTTTACTAGGTATTAATTAAACTCCTTTTCGACAGTGTGGGGTCTCGTTACGCCAAGTAGTCCTTGTATTTGGAATTGACAAGAGTCTTTTGGCATATAATATTGTGTTCGTGTCTGGCACAACTCGCTCTTGGCCAGTCTCTACAAGAAACTCAACTGAACTGAAGGAAACGAACGAGTGGACTGAAGTGGAGTCAGAACTCAGGCCACAGATTCTTCTTCCATGTAATACAACTAAACACAGAGTTTAGACAAGTCACTTGCTTCCCTTAATGCAGCTATCACGTAGACTTCTCTTGGCTCGAGCTGAGTTTCCAGGTCTTCGTAGTGGATAACATTGCAGCGTCAACTCTTCTGAGGAACTGCTCTAGAGGTTTGGGGGAACCTCCAGTTTTGTTCGGCTCACTCACTCGACTCTTCTACTCCGTCTGTGACTCGATGTAGCCGAATACCAACCAACTCAGCCGTTTGCCTTGATCGGCATACGCTCTCCTGCTACACAATCCTATATATTACACACATTCTCTGTTACCTTCTATTAGCTACTCTCCTAATCCCAACACTCACATACTACATACACTCCACAAAAACCAATACTCTACCTTACTGTCTCATTACCTATCTCTGTCCAAGAATTTAATTGCGTATCTGGCTTATTATAAAAAATTAAATTGTAACTACCATCTATGTATCTACAATTAGTAAGGTAAAAAATATTACTACAAGATGTAAACACAATTAACTACATTACTGACCAATTTACTCTGGACATAGTGCATCTAATAAAATCTCAGCAGGTTGCATTTCGAACTATTAGCATTAGAGTAACAATAAATATTATTCAGGTGTAGAAGGGCAAACAGACCTATGCTACACCTGAACGTAAACCATAATATTATGGTCTATCTGTGTCCAGACGCAATTTAATTTCTTCTATAGATTCAAAATGGATATGTATCTACCTGTATACGGTTGGATAAAAATTATTTGTAATAATAATTATAATAGATGGTATGTATTATAGATAAAAAATTTCTGTACACTCAGTTTCTAAGCAGATAAACTATTTACTAATCACTTCATGGTACCTGGCAAAATCTCTTGTTAGTAGTTCGTTACAAAGTACCTAATGATAGTGATAGTTTAAAAATTATTGCTATTGAAGGCAAACATGTGAAAATAAACCGTATGATAAAACATGATAAGGACTAATGTGTACCTGTTATCCTGTTAATTTACTGTTGTAACAGATGTAGATAAAAAGCGATTGGTAAATTTATCCAAGGTCATAACGTCCAAAATAAGTTACAACATAACTGGAAATCGCACTCATTATCTACAAACTAAAGTCAGACATCTATTTTTTAACCACTATGTGTATTGTACGATGAGATGCTGTTAGATTACTTGAACAATGAATAAAATTATAGGTACTGTGGAATTGAAATTCACCAGATATAGGTCAACAACGTTTGGGCCAGACGAGGTACCTACTATCGGCCAGTAACGAATTTTCTTTAGAGCCTCCGTTATCTTGACTGAACTATTTCACGATTCTCTACGATGTATAGAACTAAAGTTAACCCACTTCCCCAGACAGGGGGGGGGTGTATTCGATTATGAAAGTTAAAAACACATGCTAAAGAACCTACTCTCTTTCGAATGAACTAGACTTAAGACGTATACATATAGAACTAAATTACCCCACTTCCCCAGACGTTCGATTATGACCATTTCGTTGACCTCAAGTTTCATAATCCGAAGATTAGTTTTTTTACTCCAGTCAAAAGTTACGTGAACTCACACAGAATGACAGTGTACTCAACATAAAAAGGGCAATAAATCCTTTTATAGTAATTCAAACTTTAGCATTAGCAAATTAGAAAAACAGCGCATCATTTATTTAAAGCGTAGTACAGTTATTTCTGCAACTTTTGTTGATACTTTTACGCAAACCATAGTGGGCGTAATGCAAAAAGCATTAAACTACTTAAGTGAGCTGTACAACATGTACATACATAATGTTGATGGTGGGTGGAAAAAAGTAAAGTTTTATTTATTTAGAAAACTTTTGGAATCCCTTCTAATTAATTTGTGTTTGATGAATGAGTAAAAGCAGGAAATGTTAATTCTCCATGATATTTAATGTAACAAACGGACCTTTAACAAAGATTTTATGTACTACTTTCGATCCATAATCAGAAGTAAAACCAAAAACCAACAGTAGCAAAGACACGTTAAACAGAGAAGTTCAATTATACAGATAGATGCTATGGAATGGCAAATGAACCTAATTATTGGATCTTAAATTGGAAGTTTTGCTTCATTATCAAGACAAATGCCATCTAGTACATCCATTATAGAGTCTCGCCAGCAGCATAAAGACATAGGTATGGTAAACTTTTGCTAGTACAAAATAAGTAATTTTTGAAGTTTCGTTACAGTCGATATTTGACAATGGTAAGCTAGCTGAGGAAAGAAATTTCATTAAAAGTGTTTTGTTCGTTTGTACAAAAGGTTATATTTCTCACGACACTTGATAATTGCCTTTGTAATAAGTTCTCGTCATATTTCCAACAATGGTAACAATTAATCAATACCTAGGTGAAAGTCCAAAGTTCTCTTGCTTCCTCACATTTCCATATTATTAACTGGGAATGCATTAAATAACTTGGAAATACGTGTGGGTGTATTGAATTTAAGTTCAACAATCCAGAGAGTTGACGAGTTTAGAGCATTCGTGTGAATAACACTTACACAGCTCACGTAATATAATGTCATAATAAGTTTGTAAGTGTTTTGTCCTAATTTCTTTATGTTCGTAAGTGTTGGAATGTGTATATAATTGACATATTATACATAAGCATACATTAATGTCATCAGAATAGATAAATCAATAACACATATAGCAATATAGAATGAACATTATTCGGTCTATAAAACAGAACCACTAAATATCTTTTACTGTAACATAAAATTAGTTCAGCTTCCCTACAAAAGACGACCTGATGAAATCAGCGGCATAGATACGGATATTCTATGGAATTATATAAGTTAACTGGGAACTGTCTGGCTAGATGATAGTGATGATGTACCTTAACTGGTAGCGATGTGAAGTAAGTCTAGATATTTAATATGAAAATTGTTGGGAGGATCTTCTTTAGACCCCATTATTAAAGTCCGTGTTAGTTTTTCCCGTCACGGCAGCATTTCCAAGTTGTACATGTGTTATTTAATTATGGATGTAGCATATAGAATCTACTGGCTACTCCGTATTGTTGTTTATACATACTAAATAGGTATATAATTATTATTATACAGGAAAATGCTACAATAAGTAATATTCAAGATGATGCTTAAAAAATAGGATCAAAGTAAGAGAGCCCTAGAGGATTCATTTCAGATACGTAAACTGTCTATAGAAAATATGCTCATCGTCAGTTAGTAGGTTAACTTCACGTAGAAGTAGTCGACTGCTATTCACTTACCAAGAAAAATTATTATTCTATTCAATTCTCACATAATTTCATATTGCAAGTTACTCCAGGCTACATTAACTGAATACACATAGAATGCTAACTCAAAGAACAATTCTAAGATGTAAATTGCATTAAATGTACTCTTCAGTTCTCCATATGTTCATTTACATTATTTTACATAAAAACATCATGTAATGGGGTCAAAATTTTGGTAATACCCTTTACTGTCAATTCTATTTCAACACAAAATATTGAGACGCATGTTACTTATAGGTAGATAGACAATTAGCTGTAATAAAAAAGTATACATATGCAGGTACTTCGGTCCTTGGTAATTTCAGCCATTAAGTTTTGTTTTCTCCTTCATTGTAGTTTGTACTGCCATAAAAGTTGAATGACAGTGCTGAAAAAGAGCTATAAATATAGATTCTTTGTGGATGACGGATGTACGCTCCACAAACCAGTGCTCCTGGTCTGACCCTGAAATATTCAAACATCTCATCGGACATCAACTATTAATAACAGAACAATGGAAGGGAACTATGAGCCCACAAGCTCTCTTCAATCTAGCACCCAAGAGAAGTCAGTTGTTGACAGTGACATGGGAATATCCACATACCTACACCTACAGATGTGCATTGCAGTCAACGTTTATTGTTAATATAATTACATTTCTTTCTGATATGACCATGACGCACAAATGCGTATTTTACATGTAAGTATGAACAAGGGAGTTATTCTGTGGTAACATGATTCAACTTCTCGGGCTCAGAAAAACGTAGTAGTGACAAGAAAATGCACATACCTACATAACTCACTTTTACAACTCTTCACTATTCACTTGTGGGTACCCGTGTCTGTTGTGACTACAAAAAATCACCCTTCTCTACACACATTCAAATCGGTTGTTGCTGATATTAAATGAAAGTTATCTTTACTGTATTACACAGTTCATGTTTATACGCATGTTTACCATGTACCTCTCTATACCTACACAACCGTTTTATCCGCACTATAATATCGTTCTACTACTGTTGTACTTACAGACACCATTGCATGACTGATACACTGAGATTGAAAACCCGGCGATGCCTAGCCTGATCTCAAATCTATGCATGTGCCTCACAGAGATGTGAATGTAACCCCAGGTAATTAATCTTAATAGCTGTTGATGTATGAGGGAAACATGATACGGACAAAAAAAAATTCTACTCCTATCAATTTGTGCGAGCATTTCCATTACATGCTATAGGATATAATATGTCACTCTTCGTGCATTGCATGAAATAAATACATTGCACATGCACTAATACAGGGTTCTACACTCTACTGTATGGAATAGGTATGCTATGACTGGTACTAAAAGCTTCGTATTGAGTTTAGTATGCTATTTAATACTTGTTAACGATTTGTACTTTGTATACTGCAAATTGTGTTATGTTTTGATACGGATGTATAAGTTAGATTGTCAAATGAAATTAATTTTGACCACCAAAAATAGAAATAATATTGTAGGTATTGTAGGTTTTTCATAGAAGAATGTTTTAACCGTAACTATGGGTAAGAGAAGTCAAAAATAGTAGTTCCCTTGTGCTACTGAATACTGTTTATTTTTACCGGCCTAATGAATACTTGAAAAAATGTTACTGAATATGATTGTACATGAATAAAATAGTTTTGATTCTATTATAAATGCTGTTTTGAATCTAGTACATCCAGTTTACAATTCTTTGACTGATAGAGAATTTTTGCATTGCACGCGCATAATCATAAACAGTAGCAGAAAGCTTAAGAGTAAAAGTGTCAGCTGTATAGTTGTATTGTTTAGCAATTAAGTAAAATTAACGACCTGTCTTTGTGTAATATTTTTGTAGATTATTGCAGTGTATAAGTACAAAGAAATAAATGTTTTTTCTGTGGAGAAGTACAGTATAAATCGTACATAGTATAGCTTTTAGTACGTAGACGGATGGGTCCATTAGACCGGTATGGTTTTATTATGTGTAAATGGTGTAAAAAGTAGAACGATAATTCATGTCTTCTGTATTGCTTTTATCTCGGGTGTGTGTATTTCCATTGTAGATCTTCGGGAGTTAAATGGTCATTTCTGTGTGGACTATGGGTAGCCATCGTATAAATACTGAGTAGGTGTCGTCGTGTTGAAAGGTTTGATATTACTGTATCTAAAAGTGTGTAAGTGTTCTGGGAATTGAATTTTTTCGTCTGGAAGGAAAGATTGTTGAATATCAAGATAAAAATTCTCCATTAGGTACAATGTTATTTCTTTCTGTAATATTGGACATAATTCTATATGGTGGACTCTGTAGAATCACCTATTTGATTCCATATGGAGAATGTAAAATGTTATTCTCTCCCATATCTACACTCCCCTCATTGGCAATAGAGTTCTTAGAAGTTTCGTCTTTGATAAAGTTTATGAAAAATGTTAACAGAGACTAACCCATGTAATGTATGGGCATTGGTGCAGAGTGAAACGAAGTTGTTAAAGCAAACTAACGGTGATTCTTCTCATTGTCAGTATTTATAGAACGAAATGACTGTCCGCTGTTGAGTGTGTGGAAAGAAATGAAGTATCAGAGAATGGAATGAGAAAAAGAAAGTCAAGTTTTGTAAAACCTTACTGAGTGATGTGATGTTAGGAAGAAGTCGTTCCATATCACATGATATCATTTCTTTCAAGATTCAGTCAGGATTCAAGTGAAACGTTTACTTCTTCCTTCCTTCCTTTTCTTTCTTCCCTCTTTCTCTGTCTTTCTCTATTGCTTTCGGCGTTCACTCAGAAATTGTGTTGGAAACTCTTTTGTGAAGTGAGAGAAAGAAAAAAGATGGTTTGGCTTTCCATAGCTTACCTCTTCTATCTAGATATGATGTGTATCCGTAATATTTTTGAGCTTAAAAGCAGAAGTATAGTGAAATCAGAGAGTCCAGGAGGAGGAAGTATGTCTGTTAAAAAGGAAAGAAGTAGGCACGGAGAAGCTGTTCCAATATTATGATAATAGGCCGAGAAATGCATTCAAAATGTACATTTACGACAGTCGAAGGAGACACTCGAGTGCGGGGAATATACTTGCGAAATAGACTTTTTGTGTAAAATATGCAATAAATTTGATTCTTGGATGGGAGAAAGACCCAGTGGAATGAATGAAGCCCTGTCGGTTGGTTGGTGCAACTCTTAGGCATCCTTTTCCAGATAGTCCCCGTGTCATGCCATGCCTATATTATTTTCGAGAATGAAGAGCCAGAAGAAGCCACAGCTACTCATACATGAGTACTGAATACCAGGAGAAGGGGTATTTCCAAAGGCCATTCTTCGGACAATTTCAAATGATTTATTGCCTCCTAACAGAGATATTTTTAGAATAAAAATGAAAGAATAACACATGATATGGAGAGACTCATTTTTTACACTCACTCTTCCTTCCTCTCTCCCAACCTTGAATGCAAGTCACTTTTACTTCAGTTTTCACTTTTCACTACCATTTCAGTCAAGATTTTCCTCCGCCACTCCGTCCATGTGTCAGTGCAGTCCAGCATGCCTAACACGGAAAAGAAGGTAAGACACTGAACACATTACCGTTACTCACACTTCCACTTTAAAAAAATACTATACATCACAGCTCAATATTTGGTTGGAGACTCGAGTGCAATGGAGGAGATCAAGATTCTTCTGTGCACTCAGTGTGTGCACATCAACGTGAATATTTCATCTTATGACCAGATTATACTACGAGTGGACAGCCACGCTACATTGCCGACATTTCTTCATTTTCTCCTAAATCGATTTTCATTTTATTGGATTCTAAAAGTAACACCCACATTTTTTCCAACAGGGATGCGAACTTTAGGAACTTGGTAGTCTCGACGTAAAATATTGTTGTTACCCCAGTGGATATGCATAGAAAGAATAATATTATGCCTGCAATTAATATAGCACAGCTGTCTACTGCTTTTTATCTTGCTTTCAGTCTCAAAATCATAAAAATATTCAATGTTTACAGAAAACTCGACACAATAGGTGAATAGAAGGCAAGCAAACCGGAACCAGAAAGGAAAAATAGGACGCATTTGTTGTAATAAATCAGCTGCATAGGAACCGGAATGAAGTGACTTCACTAGTCGTGCATAGTATTTCCAAAAATGTCAAATCGATGAGAAAATGGAACCTCGCTGTCTAATTGAAGTTAATCGATTAGTTAGCCTTAAGGCTAACGACATGATTCCATGACGAATTGCTACTTTTTTCCTGCTGCAGAACAATCGTATTATTTGCATTGCACCAATTTTATCAAAGGGTGTGCTGTGCCTTTGCCGTTAATAATTATGACGCTTTCGACCATTCTGCTCAAGTGCTTTCAGCAGAAATTGCTCTATCAAACAGGAAGCACACAGCACTCAATTTCGAAAATCACCAACATGTGGTTAAACAAAATAACTTTATCGACACTCTGCAGTTAAACTCCTACAGACTTATCTAACCTATAATTAAGGGAATTATTCTAGAAAATACGTTTCTACAGGTTAGAGTACTATCATTCACCCACCAGTTTGTTTTAATTTCTAAAGAGATGGATTGCAAATTTCTAGTCAAATAACTAACTTTGCTTATTAAGGACAAGTGCTTGAAATATTGCAATAAATAGGTTTATCCACTTAGGCATCACATGCACTATAGTAAAACGTATAGCATTTATATAGCTACTATATCATAAAAAATCTGTCTACAAATCCGTAACAACTTTGGTTGAAAATTTTTAGCTTCCTCTTATGAACATTTGAATTTAATAATGATGAATGTGACCGTCCATACTTACTAAAATGCATAAGCGTAGTGACTTCCTAAATCTCATAATAAATTAACACTGCCGTTAGCCGAAGTATGTCAGTAGAAACCAGACTTCGGAATTTTACATACAAGACTTTTTGCATACGGAAAAATGTACATGGATACATAGCCGGTGGGTGGAACGCAAATACTTTGGCGTAAACCTTAACTTTTCACTCATACCATAGGATACAGCTGCACTAGGTAGGTAAAAGATTGCAGGTAGATTATGTATAGTTAAAGTAGCTATATATATAGTAACGATGTAAATATACATTAAAGTATCGCATGGGTGCTGTTATAAATGGTTATAGTACATAGATTCTTTTCTGCAGTTCAAGTTTACAAGCGCAACACAAAAAGCTTAAGCACACCCAACCCACAATAATAATGAAAAAGAAAAGTTGAGTAGATCCGACGAGAAAAAATTTGATTTTATCACGCGAAAATGAACTCTTGTTTCTCCACCAACTCGCCGAAGATATTCCATTCTCAGGAGCTAAGTTGGTTACTGCTGTAGTTAACCCTCTTTGTAACCTCAGAGTTAAAATAGCACTAACAGAAGAAAGTACTAAATCCTAGTCACTCTTATATAGCTAAAGAAAAGATTGTGCCACAACCACAGCCACTCTAGAGTAAGTTCATAGTGCAAGCTTTAAATAAGAAAAGGAAGTCAGGCAATACTTTAACTCACTGTATAGCTACGTAAAAGTATAGACACTATACCGTATGCAAATGGGACGCTATATCTCATTCTACGGTATAAGTCTAAATGTATATTTTTATACCTTTTAGTGAAAAACTAACATAAACAAAGTCTCCCGGGTAGTCCGTTGGTCAATAATATCTCACGGTCTCTCACTAACAACAGTCACACCGAAAAAGTTATTTGTTCACTTTGATTTGTCTGACCTCCGGTTGTTCATTGTGGTTAAAGCTGAAAGACTCACATACATTTGTGGTCATAAATAATATCATTTGATTCCAAAGGCTGATACTAGTAAGTACTCGAACATCTGACTAACAGAAGCATTAGTCACACTTCTTTGCGTGGGAGTTCTAAGCTGCAGTTGTAATTGCATTTACACATATATTTAAGTAATGTCCATTTCGAAAGGGTCAATTGATATCAAATGCTAAAGTAGTCAATGCATTCTGAAAGTTGGCCAGTATGTGTCCAAAGTTGTCAAAGCCTGTAGGATATTAAACAAAATTTAAAATCGATCTTTATTTCTCTACTCATGACATATTATAACTAATTCATCATTGACATGCAGATGAGAATCTAGCCCATTTTTCTTTCATAATATCCAAAGCATATTTGTTTATACAAAATTAGAAAGACAGTTTCAAATTTTACTAGTGGATAGATCAATGTGTTGATCTAATGGTCATATGGGCTACGTATACACAAAAATAGTTCACAGTAGCAAGCGGAGCAATTTATTTTCTAGAAATCTACGTAAATGTCACCGTAACATCATTTATTACAAGAAACGGACGGACATCTATATCTTACTTTTTGACACTTATTTTCACTGCTAAAGTTGCATAGTTCAATAGGAGTTTACAGTTGCGTCTTAGTTGTTGTACTTACTACTAAATACAGACTATCTATATGCACACTTTCACTCTGTTAACACAGTGAAATCAAAAGACACATTCATCTGCTCAATATTGACAGAAATAAAATTAATTCACAATAAATTAAACATCACCCTTGAAATCGGTGTGGAATTTCATATTTTCTCTATTGTAAATACAATTGACTATCGAGAAAATCGAGATGCTGGTGTTCATATTTGTGGTAGACTTATCCTTTATGTATGTACCTCAGCTATCTGTATTTATGTGATTTATAAAGACGTCCGAATTGCAGCGCTTTTTCTAACCGCATTTTGAAAACGGGTAAATCAGAAGAAAGCTTGTCTCATGGTAGCTGAAAAAGTTTTCAGGAATATTTTCTGTTTTCTCAGATTGTCCTCGTTGGTAATAAAAATTTCAGATAGATATGACAATCTTTATTCTTGTACTAGAATCAATTAGTCATGAAGCTGAAACACTCTCGTAAAATAGAGTATCAATCTAATAACCGAGATGTCTATCTTTACATAAATGTAGTAAAGTAACTAATTGTATAGTCGATGATTTGAGCATGACGTCACAATAGTTTGCGGGTTGTCAGTCTAATAGGCGAGTAAAAGTGGTCTTCTTTTCAAATGACACCAAACTTTGTTTAGGTTTATCTGAAGAGACAGGATTGGTTTTGATGGAGACTAAGTGGATAATAGTCTCCTCGGAGAATGCGATAATGCCCAAAGGTGTCCCAGTGCTGGGAATCTTTCCATTATTGTATTGTCGCAAATGTCTTCTGGTGCATCTTGTGCCTTGTCATAAAGTAAACAATAAGACAGCAACATGCACGACACTGCATGAAGCCCTGACCAAATAAATCTGGTCTGAAATGTAGGGCACTGCATTAAATACTAAGCCTGAATGTCAATGTGTTCCAACATACAAGATTTTCCTCGAAGCAAAAGAAGTCTAAGACAAGGCTATCCCCTAGTGCTCAACAAACATTGAGCGCTCCCATATTTCAAAATTATTGAGGGCATTTGCTGGGAATTGAAATGAAAAAGTGATTTTCCCAATTTTATCAACATTACTAGAACTATTTATTAAAACTCCTTTCAAAACGAGCATTTCAATTGAGCAACGATACTTCTTTGAAAATATTATCTGTAGCACAATGTCATTGGACTCTATTTTTCGCATTTCATTTTTCATAGAGAGCAATGGTTTTCTTCTACCTTCGATTAGTCATCTTGTGAATGTGTCTTCAGTTTGCATCAACAAATGTAATTCTTTTTGACTGGAGAAAGCGTGAAGATAGAGTTCCTTCCTTTGGCGCAAGGAAAATTCAAACGATAAGAAGGCAAGGCACTTCTGTAATACGTGCAGTCAAGTAGATAGAAGTTTTTCGGAGAAGGGGATGAGCCTCATTAGACTCGACAGGTTATATGTTATGGTGTCTTCTTGGCAAAATTCCCACGTAATATTCAATACGACTATACCTACCATTACTATCTCTGAACTTAAACCCGTTTCACAACAAACGAGACATATCTTTTTAACCTTAGCTACACAAAAACTCTCCGATCCCGTGTTCTTTCGGATATATTCCGAGGTATTTGAACATTTCCTTCCTCCTGCTTTGCTTTTCCTTTTCTTTCTGAGCTCCACTTGAGCCTTATAGTTCCATACATCCTCCGATGAAGTTTATCATATTACTTTTTCTCACTCTTCTTCAGTTTTTCTTTTCTCCCTCACTCTCAGCTTTCTCTTATTTTTCCCTCGACTTCCCTTGTCGCTAGAATCCTGAAGTTGCATTAATATTGCGCTGTGCACTGCGTATGTGTAGTGTGAAAAGGAGCACGCACTTAATGCAGAACCTCTGCGTGGAGGATCTCAAATTCACATAATGTGATCTTTTACGCAATTCCATCCTATTTCAACATTTTCCTCTCTCTAAAGGAAAATGAAAAGGGATTGAGCTGGGGAAACTTAAGTGAAACTTACGCACTAAAAGCTACAAAAATATCCTTAATGATGTAATTAATTAGCTCCTGAATTATTTAACTCAGTAGGTAGTGCTTAAAAATCTTGGAGTATGTTCAAGCTTTTTTGCTCCGTATGTTACTTAATTAGGAGTCAGTCAACATATGAAACCTTTCATATGTCGCGACAACTCACGACGAATCACGAACGCTATTCACTCGGATGTTGTGTCTTTATCATCTGTACCAGACGAATAATTTCAACAAGAGCTAAATCAAATCACATAACAGATTTGGTAGAAATCGACTAAACGTGATATTTACCTATTTACTATCTACAGATGTAGTTTCAAAAGAACCATTATTTTAAGCAGTTTATTCTGTAAATGCTTAATTTGAGCATGCAGTTCTTTAGTGTATTAGAATTATTAAGAATAAGATTTCATATACTACTTAAAACTACTTATACTTATACTACATATATGTATATTCGCCTAAATGGACTTTTGTATCTTTACAGAGCCATAACCCCTTGAAAACACTTTTAGAGTACAGGTGAAGCTTTCTTTCATAGGGAAAAAATTGTTAATCAAGACTATTCTGTCACACACTTACCATATTTGATTTCCTATTTGTTCGGTTTTGAAAAGAATATGATGAAGTGGTTTGGTGGGAGAAAGTTTAATTCTTCGAAACATGCGGAACAATAGTAACTAGATTACATTTGCAAGTCAAAGTTGAGTGGGGGTCGGAGCATTAAGTTTGAGTTTTAGTATCTGAGGAAAATAGGTTTAAAAAGTGTTTTCATTTGTGGGTTTAATAAAAGAAAATTAAATAAATACTACTGCGTGTTCAAAGGGGTTTGTAGGTTGATTGAGTTAACTTTAATTGGAAATGATTGTAGCGTAATAATAAGAATATTATAAGAGCACGTAGAAGAAGAGTATCGCATTTGGTTGTCTTAATTAAATCCAGTTTTAAGTTTACCGCATCATATTTAAGACTGTAATTTTTGGTATGCGCATTAATTTATAGCGTAGCAAGGAAGGTATTTGTAAAACGAGCAAGTAATTTATTTGTCTGTCTAGGTGAAGTTTTAGTCAACAATAACTACAAAGGAAAGAGGAATTTGCACAATGCAACTACTTAAGTGCTAGAGACAGAGCCCAGGTATAGGTATAAAGTAGAAGAGGACATGAGAGTAGCCCAGAGTGCAGAGCAGAGGCAGGCAACCAGCGTATTTGCACCCAGCCACTTCACTTACATACAAGAGCACTCCACTTAAAAAGAAAGGATTGAAGAGAAAGTTTTCTTTTCTTTTCATCTTTCCAAGTTTTGATGATGCTGTCCTTTCCTACTGTTTGTGTGTTTGCCAAGCCATACTTTACTACTTACATTAGTAGGTAGGTATTTGTTTTGTGCTGCTGCTTTAGTACCTACAGTGTATCTGTCGGCACATGCTATTCTTCTGACGTGTTCCAATTTCATAGTTTCTCCTCCCATCTCTTTTTCTCTTCAGTTCCCCATAGATTGGTGCAGTAGAGCAGGACTGCATGGCAAAGAACACCAAAGACAAAGTATCCTAGCATTCAAAGATCGAAAGTAATTAAAAGCATAAAATTTGATATGCAAAGTAGGTGGAGAGAAATATTATTGTCAAGAGAAGGAGTCACAACTACCAGTGGAGAAGTACTCATTGTCAGAGAGGTACTGAATGAGTACTGACTGTTAAGAAGCATACGTACATACCGAATATAATTACGTCTTTCCTATACTATGGCTATGTGTCTATTTGTCCCCATGGGCTATGGACATTGACTTCCCGTCCCTTAAAGTCAACTACGTTCACATTTATGTACTTATAATAATCATCATGTACTATTATGAATTGCGGAGCATAGCAGATTGGAGCTATGTACACAAGCATTTCTGCATTAGTATTAATCGTAAGTGAGACTACAGTTAGCGCATAGCGTATAACACCCAAATGGATAGAGGAAAAGTCTCTCTTGACTCTCTTTTGAAGAACGTCCTCTACGCTCTCTGCATAGAAATGTCAATTTTATCTTCTTCCCGTCGACACTACCCTCCTTTTCTTTTCCTAGCTAACTGCTTTTGAATGGCCTCTTCTTCCATATGCTTCTCCCAACTTCTTCTTCACAGAACCCACCGATATCAAACATACTTCCTTCCAAACATACAAACCTCCATTTACAGTCATCTACATAGTGATATCCAAATAATTGTACCAAAATAAACTCCAGCAGCATAATACCATGTGAGAGAAATGCAATGCAACATTTAGTAAAATTCTCCAGGAGACAGCCTTATCTCCGTCTCCATTCTATTCGTCTCTCTTCGCTTGTCCTTTGATCCTCCCTGATCCTGCATGCTACTGTTTACCTAATTCTGCTATTGCTACATATAAATTACTATTAAATACTACTTATCTGTTAATTGTAAGACTATTCCTAATTACAATTTGACATTGAGTAACTCAATTTGAGTTACCAGCTACCTGGGCACGTACCTTTTGGCTTTCGGAAAGGCATGACTTCTAAAGTCACCGTAGCCATCTTTTCATATATAAAATTTTTGTGTGTACTCATTTCAGCACAAATTCTATTTCTCTTTGCACTGTAAAATTGCTGTATTATTTCATGCACATCTAAAATTCCTCCCATGTGTCGATACGCATAATTCGCAGAAGTACGTGTAACTTACCATCATCCACATACTCCAACCAATGGAATGGACAGGCAATATATTTAAAGTTAAAAGTTAACTTCATCGAACAATGAGCAATAATAACAGAGTACTTCTGCAACAACCACAACCAGAGTTTTTCTAGTGGGATTAAAAATGCTAAAGAATAGGTCATGCTCATGCATGAAGAAAGTTAGATATGCTTCAGTAAAGAACTACTAGCATGTGCAAAAATCTGTGTTGGGAGACCTCTTGTGAAGTGAAAATAGAATTTTAGTGCAAGAGAGAGAAGAAAAGATTTATAACTCTGGGCTAACGGAATAGGGGACCCCAGTGAAACCTTAAATCCTTCTGACTCTGACTATGACCCACTATAGAAATAATGTGTTATACCATGTTATACTTTCCTTTTGAAACTGCTGTTTTTCTGATACGAGATCAAGGTGATGAATCAAGTATAATGACACTGCTAAGACGAGAACATGTACTGTACTACTAAACTGTGCATTGAAATTATAGATTCTTAGCGTGCAAATCGGAGAGCCTCTGGTAAGAAGTGTCGTGATAAATGAAATGATCGAAATGAGTCATGATTTATAAAATTCAGTAATTGCTCTTTCATAAACAATATTACCAAATGAAAATCTGGTTTAAATTGACATAACAATGATATTCTTATTTATTTTTGAACAGAAAAAAAAATTGGAGAAGTCAGCAAATAGTGCTACTCATTCCTGAAAACCGTTTTGATGCAGCGAAGCGGAGTTGGAAGATATCACAATGCAAACTATAGGGTCCGTGACGTTCACTACACTCAGGAAAATTTCTTTTAGCAGTCTAGACCAAGTGATAGTATGTGCTCCCCCCAGGACAAAAAATAAAAATTGGTTGTTGTACTCAACTCAATGTAATTTTATCGAGTTCAGTTCATACCAAGTTCCGCGAGTTACCTCGACGGGTGGGTGCCTCATGCCTGATGCCGGCTCTTAACGCTAGAAACAATGACATATTTTTTCCACACTCCATAATAACATTT